>CATIWR010270057.1:0-30081 GCA_949677035.1 Omphalea diandra | reverse complement strand
ATGCTCATATATAATTAATGTTAATTTATTATAATACATCAAATGGCCTAATTTGGTTCAATATTGAATTACCGAATAAGTATTTTTAGTAAAACTTTTTGTAAAAATAATATTTCGATATCTAGACGCTAGAGTTAAATATTATAACTAACACAAATTTTTGTATCGGGTGCTAGAAATTATAATTTAAGAATTCAAATGCTAAATTGTTCTAAAGTAAATATATAAGATAAACTAATGATAACAAAATTATAAATATAAATAAAACTTATATTATAGACACATGCCATATGATTATATAATATATTTCTGTTTTGCAGAAAATCTATGAATATATTTTTAATAAAACTTTACAAATATAATATTAATAATTATATTTGTTCATTATATTATATTATGTAGAATCTAATAATTTTCCAGCATTTTTTTATGAGTGAATATCAATTATTACATATATAATTAGTATATTTTATTACATTAATTTTAAAAAATAAAGTTAGAATGAAACTCGTTCACATATAAAAGGTTTTACTTATTATATCAAAAGATTTATGTCTTTATCGGTTACTTTATATACCAATTATAGTTTTAATTAATGAATTACTAGATACTTTATTATTACTTATCGTAAATAATTAATACCGATTGCTGGTCCTCAAGAGCTTATGGCCAAACACTACTTATCAATGCATAACCTCAACTGATGAAACAAACAGTGCAACTAAAAAAAAAATAAAGATAAGATATTTTATTAACTAAAAATAAAATAAATATGCAAGATGTTATATAATTATAAAATTTATAACAAATTGTAAATCGAATATATAATTAAATTTAAAATAATAAATCGAATTGATAAAATATTTAAAAAAGTCAATCAGCGAGAAAAACACTTCAACGATCAATTATTACTGTTTGAATTTATAGTTTTTATAATAGTCCAATTTAAATCATTTAAATTTGAAATATGTTTCAAAAATAATAGACATAACTTCTTATACCGTCAATCAAATAAGAACACATCACATATGAATGATAATATGCTCAAATCTCTCAGAAAAAAAATACAAAAACATTATACACAAATCTCAAGATCAATCAAATAAGGTAGATATGAGAATAAAAACTCATAATCTATATAAAAAATAATAAATTTAAAAATTATTCAAGAAAAATGAAAAAATAAACTAAAACATTAAGATTTAAGGACAAAAAATTCAAATTAACTTATAAATAAATAAATTTAGACTTTACAAAAAAGAAGAATAAAAAAAAAGAGGACTATTAATGGTCAAAATCGTAAGAAAGGGCTGAGATGATGAAATTTTTTTTAAAAAAAAAAGAGAGAGAGAAAAAAAGAGGACCAAATAGGGCAACCCTGGTTTTAATGACATAAAAAAAATTGTTTACTTACACCAATTAAGCAATTTTTTTTTTTTCCTTAAAAGAAATTAGTTCCAATTTCGAACCTCCAATAGGGTCTGGGCCGATATTGATCGATCTTATTGAGCCGAGAGTGGAAAGTGTATAGGCTCGTATTGGCCCCATTGTAGATGCGATGTAAGGAAAAGTCAGAGTAACTCGCCTCAATCGCGTGGGCATATGGTTTTCCTTCCCGTGTATCGACAGATCTGAACTGGGACCCACTTGTGTACCCACTAGGGCAACCATCGCCGTCTGATCCGGCAGGTTGCATCAGAGCCGCACAAATAATCATGGAACCTTTTTGCTTTTAATATTTTATACTGTAATTTTTGTAAACGAAAAAACTTTTTTCTTATTATATGGTATGCTTTCTTGTTTCGGATTTAATAGTTATAAAAATTTATTTTTTAATGAATTTAAATACAAAATAAAAGTCCGTTTGACACTAAAACTAAAATTTGTTTTTTTAAAAGCTATTAGAAAAAAAAACGGTTTTAAAACAATTGTTTTACTCTTACAATTAGAATATATATCAAACACTTCAAAATAAATTTAATAGTCTGTAATTATCACTTTAATAATGTTTTTTTAAAAAAGAAGCTCAAATAACAATGATCAAACAGGCCCTTAAACAGAGCACTCAGTTGAGTCAATATCCATTATTAATTAAAAAAAAAAGGAAAATGGAAGATGGCGCTAGGGTTAATGGGATCAAACGTAGTCGGCTTTTGGTTTGTAATGTTGTGTTTGAGGTAGTGGGTGAAGTGAAAGGAATTGGAAGGGGAAGGGAAAAGGCAAGTGGGGTTCAGTAATCTCAGGCCCAATATTCTTCTTGGGATTGGTGGAAAAAAAATAAAAGAAAAAGAAAACACATCTTATCCTCCTATAAATACCACCCACAAACACCTCTCCTTCCGCCCAAACTTTATGCGCTCCAAATGAAAAAAAAAAAAAAAAAAAAAAAAAAATCTCTTTTCTTCCATCTCCTATTTCCACCTCTCAACCAAACCAAATCCTTTTTTTTTTTTTCCTTTCTATTCAATTTTAGGGTTTCATTCTTATATTAATATTATGGCATTTATGATGATGAGACGATGATGATGATGATGATCCTATTTGTATTATTCCACAGCTTTCTTGAACTGCATCTACTACTAACATAAACAATAACTGGTGGTGGTATTGCTTGCCACGTACTGCTGTCCTCCTGGCTTTTCGTGGTTGCAGTTCAATAAAGCTGTGGGAAGATACCAACAGGGTCAAGAGGAACAACGTCAAGAGATGAATATTTCCAATCCATGTCCAATTCTGTTGGTATATTTCGATCTATTGATTTCTATATTCTCTTTACTGATTGATTATTACTAATATATATGTGTGTGTGTGTGTGTAAATGCTGTTGGTTTGTGTTTAATCCTTTGGATCTGTAGATTTTACTTCTTCTTCTTCTTCTTTTTATTAGTGAATACGAGTATTCGATTTTTATGCATGATTTTCGCTGTGTTTTTATCCTTTACCTACATACATTTGGAGTATTATCCATATATTGATATATGGTGTTAAGAAGTTATTATTTTCCCTTTTTATGTAATAAAGAGAGTCTTACAATCGAAGTGGTTTCCTTAGTTCTTCTGTATCTGTTAATCTATAATTTTTTATAAGGATTATTCTTCGTTTTTTTATCCTTGGATTTCTTTTTTGGTTGTATTGAAAAGCTTATTGTGCCCCCACATGTGGTGGTTCATTGTAGGAAAAAGAGTTCATAAGTGTTTTATAAATTATTTCTCTTTTATAAGTTTATAATATATATATTTTCAAGTTAATTTGTTGCATGATGCCCATTGATCTGTATCCATACCATATCGAATGATACAGTATCAGTTAATTTAGTCTCTTTCTACATATATTCCATCTAAGTATTCTCTTATTTGTCTGCCTAAGTTGTTTTTCTTGAATTTTTTTGCTTATGGTGTGTATAAATCTTCATAATTGACCCTGATAATTAGATCAGTATTGAAGACGATTGTGATTAGATTATATGGACCACAAAGCTGGCTTGCTTCCTTTAATCTTGTAAAAAGCCTAATTCAAGTGCTAAATGGTTAGGTGAAGCTTTAATGGGATGTACATATATAGGAGTGAATATAACACAAACTTAGGAAATAAATTTTAGTAGAAACATTTTCTTTTTTTATATAACAAGATATTTGGCTGTAAATGGAGCACAACTTAAGCCTGAATTAGAAGGAAATTAGGGTTCTTCTTAATTTTCTTTCTGATGTTTATAAACAGATAAAAAGACAACAAAGTGGAAAGAAAAGGCCTTCTAAATCACCACAAAAAAAAAAAAAAAAAGAACATAATGTCTTGTTTTGTTGGGGACTTAGGGCTGAGACATCTTTCAAAATCAATTCATGGGTTTTAATGCCTTCTTCTTGGATAGTAGAATCAATATAGCTGTTTTCTTGTGTGCATTAATGGATGGATTGCATGACCAAACTATAATCTCTAGTTGCTGAACCGACACAATATTCACGAACCATTGAGAAACCTAATTTTGCCCATATATGCAAAGATTTGTTGTATCGTAATTTACATACGTTGTAGAGACTGAACAAATTGTTCAGTGTAATCATATCTGGTTCGCTTTTTATGAAGTTAGCTGTATTTTGAGATGCTCACGGGTCCAGAATCCATCCAATTGATAGGCCAACTCTGCTGTGTTATTTTTTATTGATATTATTATTGCACTGCTCATATTTGTATATTAGTTCAAGCTAGTAACATATATGACGCATTTCTTTATCATATTGCCAATTAGTCAAACGCATATTCTAGTCTTGATCTTTTTTATGGGGGAAATAATGATCCTTATTGTTTTGAATGTGTTTAGTTCTTGTTGAATATTCGTTAATGTTTGTTTTCAATCATGGTTACTTAATTACCTTCACATTAGAGAGGAATATTGATTATTTCCACTAATCCTGCACGCTTAAAGGAAGGCCAATAGGATTAAAAAGGTGTTTAGATTAATTTTGTGTTGATCTCCTACCATTCATTTAAGTCCAAAAGGTAGGATCCGTATGTCTGATATAATTTATATGTGTGGAGGTTTCCTCTAGAGGAGAAATATAGTAGGGGTAGGAAAAAGCTTAGATTTCCTTGTGCTTTGTGATCGTGAAAACAGAGATGGGTAAGAATAAAATAAAAATAAATAATTTGAAGAAGCTTGTTGCTTATATATTTTATGGTTGGATTAGTGCTGTTATTTTTATCTTATTGATTAATCGTTTTTATCTAATCTGGTAGGCATTTCAATTATTTTATAGCCTTCATCAGCTTTTGTTTTCTTTTTTATCTCCCCTCCCCCCCAACCCCCGCTCTCTCTCCCTTTCTCGGTACGAGACAAGAAAGCTAAAAAGTTGAGACTGAAATGCAACACAGTTGATCAAGCCGGCTTTTATACTTCATGCAATGCTTTTTTTTTTTCCTTATTATTTATCTTAAGCTCATCCTATCCTCCTGATCACACACATGCCTACCAGCTTAGTTTCAACCTATATTATATGCATGATCCACACATTTATCTCTCTCTCTCTCTCTCTCTCTCTATATATATATATATATATATATAGTGGAAATGGCATAAAATGTGAATCAAGATCCGTAATATGGAAATCAAAATCATAGAAGGCACTGAAGGGAAAGAAAGGATTTGAATCCTTATAGCTAATTAATAGCACTAAAGGAACAGGTATTTAATTATTGGACTATCTGTGCATATGGACATTTTTCTTGTTAGTATTATACACTTTCTAGTAAGTTTCACTTTTTGAATCCATAGAGATATTATAAAGCATGATGGCTTTCCTGTTTGTACTTAAGAAATTAAATTGCGTACCGAGTTTGAATTATTAATAGACAACAAATTCTTGAAAAAGTTTTATACATACATGCATATATATATATATAGTGGGCAGTAAAGCTTCCAAGAATGATGAGGCTTACAAGATTCGTTGGTCTGAATCGATCCATCGACACATAAAGCTGTAAAACACATATATATGATAGATGACTGTTCATTTCTGTTTGTACAAATTTTACATTCCTTTGAGGGTCAAGAAAGTTGCCATTTTGTATCATTGTTGAGCACTTTCACATCAAATAAAAGAGTGCAATCAATATCCTCTATTTGTACATTGATTCTAATGGTTGAAACTTGTACCGATCACAAGCAAATATATATTTTTCTCTTTTTTCTTTTATCTCGAATAGCGACGTGACTGATATTCATTTCCCCATCACATGGAAACTGCAATATTATTGCTTTGCCATGCCATTTCCCTTTCAGTTGTCCACTGTTTTTGGAGTTTAAGATTACTTTCCATGAAAAAAAAAAAAGAATAATAACCTTTTTCCTGGTGTCATATAAAATATTAGGAGTTTTTGATAGGTTGAGATTAAACAACTGACATTTTTAAGTTCAAAGCATCAATTGAAGCTCCAGTTCACTACTAGTGCTACTGCTGCTCTTTGGCACTAAGTACGGACTCATTACTTCTATTTTCTTTTGCCAGTTGATATGATATGATCTAGCATTTCTCTTGCTGTACTGGAATTTATATTCATTGATTAGCATCCTCACCCACGTATCCTTTTCTTGGATGAAATTTTCTTTTTCTTAACGTAAACAAGAAGCATGATTTGCTGTGTACGTATACCTCCATAATTTATCTTTTATGAATATGAATATGAATATGACAACATGAGCATAACACTACATGACACTGTAATTTTTTTAAAAGAGCATAATAGAGATATCTTTCACACAAGATGACACAAACATGTGACCAAAATTAGATTATATGAGAGCTTCATCCGTTGTTTTTTCGTTTCTCTTTCCATACATATATATGTATAATAGACACATACATATTATTGCATGTAAAAAATTACAAGCCAAAAATTTTCGTACAAAAGCAGAAGCTGTCAAGGAAAAAAGAGAGAAAAATGGGTGAATATTTTTGGTTAAAATGGGGTAAAAGAAACAGGAAATTAAAAGCATTGTTGGTTGTATATATGGCGTATGGCAGCTCAATAAACCTGCATGCCATCCCACTATAGAAATTTTGGACGATTCTTCAATAGTTGGGTCAGCCACTCACCACACTTCAGAGATTCTTTTCTTGTTTTTGGAAACAAAAGCTTGCTTCAACTTTTAGCCTCAAAAGCGAGATCAATATTTGCGAATTGCAAACACATATAAATCAACATACATACGTGAATGAATAAAAGAATTTTGGGATTATTCATACTTTTTTTTTTCGGAATGTAGTTTTTGATATTCAAATGCCTTCTGTTATTATTTGTTTTTATTACACTTTGTCTTTACTTGATTTTCCTAACCATAAGATGGGATTTTTACCAATTCATTAAAGGTGGTAATAGTTTATGAAACTAAAATTCAATTCATTTAAAACAAAGTAATTATACAATTCTTCTAAAATATTGACCAACGAATTCTAGTTTAGTAGTCATCCTAAGACTAAGATATATATATATATATATATATACACACACACACACACCCAGTTGCATTACAAACTGACTTCATTGGATGCTAATGGGCTCCTAGGTAATCATGAGAGAAAAATAACTATTTAAAGGTCTAATACTGGCAAATTGAAACTCTTATTGCTATATTAACAGTACATATATCTATTTTTTTCTCTATATTACTGTGCACAGATCTGCCATGCTTCTCTGTCTGACCTATTTTATAAACTATATTTTTTATCTTTTGCCCTTTTCTCGTGTGGACCTACCCTCTTCACTACCATTATTCTTACATTACATATCCTTGGGCATACATTAGCCTTTGAGCTTTCACTTCATCACTTGTATTAAGGAAAGATTCCCTTAACAAAGCTACATTATTTCCCTCTAATGGTACTTTTTCTTCCACTTTAATGATCATCATCATCTTCTTTCAAAAAAGAACCTCTAGAGGTCAAATAATTGTTGTAAAAAAACTAAAAAGAAAAACTATACACACAAACATAGCATTAGGTATGTATAAGCTAGTTATATATATTTGATGGAGTTTTTAACTTGCAGCTTCAATTAAAGCTAAGAAAAACACAACTAATATGACATAACTAGAAAAATCCAAAATGCATTTCATTGAAGAGTTGTAGAAAAAAGGAAAAGAAAAAAAAAAGCTAAGAAAAATTGTTGAAATATATTACAGTTATAAGAGTGCTTGTGAGGCAGCTAATTATGTTTTAATTAATTTCTTTCACTTTTTTAATTATCTATTATCATGAAATGCGTAACTGCTTACACCCATTTCATCATAATTAACCTGGCAAACGGTAGTAGGAAGAACAAAATTTGTACTAGTAAAAATGAAATAGGTTAGACTGAAAAATGGAAAATTAAATTGAAACTATTACACTAGTAACTTAGCCAAAAAAAAATAAAAGTACTAATAACATAGCATAATTCTCATTAAGAAGATACCGGTAGGCCTAGGAAAGATAACGGTACTGTATGTGTTTATCTTGGAAAAGGAGGGAAAATACATCCCAAAGGTGGGAATATAGATAAATTGCAATTCTATACGTGTAACAAAAAATTTGAAATCGCAAAAAAAATATTAGTAGTTGAAACAATATTTGAATCCGTGGATGAAAATAATATACTTCTGAAAGACAAATAAACATGAAATATAGTTGCAATTTTCTATACAAATTAACACAGAATTCAGTTGGAAAAAAAAAAAAATAACACAGAATTTTCTTTCACTGCAATGCACAAGTACAAGGTTTTGAGTCACATGTGATGAAATAATTTAGCTCAATTTTTTTTTATTTTTTGGGGTAGGAGAGAAAAAGAGAAAAAGATAGAAGAATAATTGTGCTGGTTGGAAAGTTGAGATCATCAGCTAGACAGCTAGGAAATGTCAATTATGACATAATATCTTAGCCCTATTCTGTATAGTATATATCCCCTCAACTACCACTGTGGAGATCCCACAGAAAAAAAAAAAAGGACAATGAACACAGAAGAATGGGATAGAAGGGTAAAAAAAAAGATGAAAAAAAAAAACTGATGTCAGGTTGAAGAAGAGTGGTTAAAAAAAAATGATGTCACAAAGTGACAAAGTTTAACCTTTTTCACAGAAATGTAGGAGATCATGTTAGAAGCTAAACCAAAAGGCCAACAGGAAGAACTATCATCATTGACGATAAAAAGAAATGCTAGTAGGGAATCTTCTCCTTCTCCTTATCTCTCTTTCTCTTTCTCTTTCTTTTTCACATTTTTCATTCAATCTGCAATCCACTTCTTAATCATTATAAGGAATTTTAATTCCTTAAATTTCAATAAAAACGTGTATGTTATCATCGATTTGGAAAGTATATATACATGTATGTTGATTTAGTCTGCTAGCCTTTTCAATTTCATGCATGGCTTAAACGTACCACAGGAAAAACAAATCATAAGAAATTTGGTAAATTCAGTTGGATGATGAATGTTCACATCATATTCAGCATCAAAACCCCACTTTTCCTCACAAGAAATGCAAGAATTTTCAAGAATTACCACATAAAATGAGTAGAAAGCGTGTGGCAATTCAGAAAAAGAATAGCATCCAATGGGTCTGAATTCTTGAGAGAAATTAGAGAATTACCTTTGATCTCCATGCAGAAAAAGTAGTCGAAGCTGCTTCAGTACTTGGCCTCATCATCAACAAACGAAGAGATGAATCTTTAATTTTTTGGAGAGAAAGAACAAACCAAGGAAATTTACAAGAAATTAAGAGCTGAAAGAGACAACAACCGAAATCCTGAAATGCCATGGTCTCCCACAGCTTTCTTGAGCTTCCATGCTGCTACTGCTATAGCTAATAGCTATACAAGAAAGTTCAAGAAAGCTGTGGAATAGCATGACCAGGACTTAAAAACAAGGCCAAGAAAAATCATAAAATAGACCTTCAAAATTCTTGCTCAGATCTCACATCCCTTTCTTGATTTTTGTTCTTGATTTTCTTGCACTGAAAATATAGCAAGAAACAGAGAGAGAAAATAGGAGAAAGAAAAAAAGATGGATAGAGGAGGGGCATGCCCATACAAAATCTCATGGACCACTCTACCATATATAATCTTACTAGCAGCTTTATAGAGAAGAGAAGAGGGGGATGAGTAGTGAGTAGGGTTCACTTCATTCACAAGAGCGCATTTTACTCTCAAAAGGCATACTTTACTAGTGAGTGCGCAGTGGGGTACACGTTAAAACTGTTCGGATTGGTTGTAAACGGGAACATTAAATAAATGGATATTAATTCAATTGGTATGTATTTAAACATTCCTTTGTATGAATTTATTTATATCGATTAAGAGAATCATTTACTGTATAAAAGAAAAATTAAATAAATAAACAAAATTTTTGAAACTTTTAGGAAAAATTATTATTGTATTATTTTTTAAAAAAATTAAAATTTTAAAAGAAAATGATCATGAGGGGAATTTTACAAGAACCACCCCATCCCCATCCCCATCCCCATCACATGCCACCATGTGATCAAGATCTCCTTTTTATTTTATTGGTAACTAAAGGTATGGGTTGTTTATGGTCCCCCAATCGCTGTGTTCTTTCTTTGTTCCACATTAATCCATATGTCAATGTATGTGATCATCATTGTGATTGTCCATGTTGGTGTTTTTCTTTTCTTTTCTTTTCTTTTTTAAATGTGATTGATTGAAGGATTTTTCTAGACTACATGAATTTAACAGATGAAATGCTATGTATTATTGTGTTTACTTGTTTTAAGATCTTGTCATAACTTGCTAGACTGCTCTTCTCTTGGGGTCCAAAAATATTAAAAAGATAAAAAATGGTTAGATTGGATTTAGGAGTAAAAAATCATACTTCTAAAATAATATCCGATATTATATCAAATTTAATAATATACTATCTTAAAAAATAAAAAAGTGATATTAAAATACTTAAAAAATTTAAGAAATCAGAAAAAATAGAATAATGTAATAGAAAAAATATTTTTTTTTAATATTTAAACCCTAAGTAGAAGAGTGTAATTTTTAAAATTTTTAATTTTATAAAATGATGTATTTTTTAATTAGACTAATTTAATTTAGTTCATTGATTTTAGCTAGTTTTAATCGATCTTTTAGTTGATCAATTTTTTATTTCAATCAAATCAAATCATGGGTTAATTTTTAATTTTACCGAGCCATTCTAAAAATGCTAATAAAAAAATTCTGAAATTGATATTAGAAAATTTGAATTTAATGAATAACAATTCTCTTCTCCTAAGCACTAAAAAATGGATTATTAAGTAGAATAAATGCAAAGTTCAGATCATTTACAAAATATATGAATCCTATACAGTAATAATGTAAAAAGATCATAGTGTTAGTTGATTTTACGTAATAATATCTCTCCTATATATCTAAAATTGAATGAGTTGCAAACATTAAAAGGAAAATGTAAAGGTTACCATTAAGATGATATAAATATATATGTTATATTTTTCACAGAAAATAATAAATAAAAAAAGGGACAAAAACTTTTAAAAAAAGTTACTATGCAATGTAATTAATCTTTTTAGGTTAGATATCTCAAACAGACAAAAATAAGTTAAAAAATAAATAATAACCACAATGTTTTATAAATTGGCTTCAATGATGTGACTATAAATAGTGTTGTAGGCGGGGGCATTTGATTAACGTTACAAATTCAATTAGTTGAATGTTGAAATTCAGGGAAGGAAATGTCTAAAATAGATTTCCATTCTTATGAAAATCATACATACTTGAATTCGAAAACTGATGTAGATTTTTTTTTTTTTTTTTTACTCTGATAAATGACAATCAATAAAATTTCATTAATTAACAAAATAAGTAATCGATTTCAAATTTAGAAATTTCTCACTGTAATGAAATCATATTTATAAATAATTAAAATAAGACAATTAATAAAATTTCATTAATTAACTAGTCGATTTCAAATTTAGAAATTTCTCACTGAATGAAATCATATTTATAAATAATTAAAATAAGACAATCAATAAGATTTCATTAATTAACAAAATAAGTAATTGATTTCAAATTTAGAAATTTCTTACTGCAATGAAATCATATTTATAATTAATTAAAATAACTCAATAATAAAAGATAACGTAAACAATTTAAAATAATAAAAAAATTATACATAATGAGATAATATAAACTAAAAATGTGAAATAAAATAAAATTACTCATTTTATTAATAATATAAAATATAAGAAAAAAATTCATCGTGACAAAATTTTTAGCATTAGCTCCAATAAAAAGAGACAACTAGAATTTTAAATCTCTAAATGAAGTTGAGATTAGGGTTTCTATATTAGCCAACTATCTTCTATGTATTAATGATATGGCAACCGCACTAAAATAACAAATAAAACAAGTAAATATAATATCTTTATAATTTATAATAAAAGTATTTTTCAGATTAATTCATAGTCGAAATTAAACTCCTGTTTCAGTACATGTAATAAATATTTGAAAAGCATTAGAATTATGAAGGCTAACTAATTATCATCGCACTATGACTCAATTACTCATATCATTAGATGACTATTCAATAAGAATACTCAAGTATCTATGTGATCCTTGAAGATGGAGGGAATAACAATTTGAAATTTCAATTTTTTTTATATATAAATTTGTATGTGCGCAACCAATCATTCACGAAAAAAGAGAACTATAATGATTTCCTTGGTAATTAGAAAATTATAGAAATTGCTAGGAATAAGAACAGAAAATTGATTTTTTTTTTTAAAAAAAAAAAAAAAGAGCTAGCAATAGTTCTTGGGTTTCAATTTTGTAGATGGCATGGCCATGATGATGGGTCGCGAGACATGGAGGCATGCAATGCATGTTTTCTAATGTGGGGGGTGTACAGAAATTATTAGGTGAAACCCACCTCACAAACATAATTCCTATGAAAATATCTTGTGAAAATGCAGAATTAGCCACTGGTTACGTGTAAATCAGATGATGTAAAGTGGGCCTGGGGCATGTGGGGCCCATACATCCCTAAAAATTGGGCCCATGTAATAATAAACAATAAAATAAATTTACAGTTAGGTCCACCTCAGTTTGATATTCACTTTGTTTTCTTTTGTTAAGTCAGTACGGCGCAAGTGGGCGGCGGTTTTATTATGTTTTGTCAGAATTTCTTTTTTATTATCGAAATTCTTATTCATTTTCATGAGGGGGAAAAAAAAAAAAAAAAAGCTTTCTAAAGGAAGGTTAAATTCAAATAGCTCATTGTATGCATCACGACAGAAATATCCAAATATTTTAATATTGAAATAAACAATTTAATAATCAATTATTTTATAAACAATGTTACAAAATAAATAATTATCATATAAAATAAAATTTAAATGTACCGATGCATTACATTGACTCATCATTTGTTTGACTTATTATCGGTTTTCTAGTCTTATGGTCAATTCAGTCTTAAAACGTTTTACTATTGATTTATATTTTTCAACTATTTATTACTTTTAAAAAAGTTAAAGATTGAAAAAAAAAATTCAGAGTATATTTATCTCCAAAAGAGAAAAAAAAAAAAGAAAGAAAAATCAACAAAATTTCAATATATTTTTTTTTATATATTTTCTTCAATCCACAAATTAAAAAGTTAAAAACCAAACATTTAATATTTAATTATTCTCTATAATTAGAACAAAAAATACAGATTTTTAGGTCTAGTTTAGGATTAGTATAAATTTAATACATATCTAAACTAGATAGAATCAAAATTTGAATTGAATTAAATCAAAATTTAAAATAAGTGAATTGAAATTAAGCAAAATTTTATAATACCAATTTCAATTTAAAATATTTCAAATAACTAATTTAAAACTGAACCAGATCACCCTAATTTTCGAGACATTGCAATCCAATTCAAAGCAGGAACAAAGCAGGTGACATCAAAGTGGTTGATAATATGGCATTTATATGCATGATATTAAATTTACTTTTGCATTTGTTAGATATGCAGATGTGTTGCTGTCGACATTATACACGTGACATGATGAAAGAGTGTCTATAATGAATTGGCCCCTACCACTAAATTGACATGACTTTCATGCAATTGGAGAATATATAAATATGCATAACTTTGATAATTAATTAATAAGTAATATATTCAGCGTGACAATCCCTATTTATTTATTAATTTGATCAATTACACAAATAATTAATTTCCAAAATTGTTGCTCCCCTTGTAACATAATTAAGCTCCAATATTTTCAATATTATACACATTTTCTATTATTATTATTATTATTATCATTATTCATGCCAAATTATATTCTTATTTTTAGAAAAAGAAAATACAATAACATGAATATAACTCGATTATGTTATATATATATATATATATATATATACTCGACAATCCTATATATCAAAATATTAAACATTTACCTTAATAATAGATAGTATAAGAATTGAGTGACCTAATCGAAAGAAATCAAATTTTAACAGAATTAAGTGACCTTATTGAAATATAAATTCATAATATAAAGCCTTGGAAATTATATTGCGTCAAACTTTAAATACCTTCATACATATATAATTTTATAATTAAAAGAAGATAAATTTTAAAGTGCTTTAGAATTTAATCCAGCACCTTAATTAGTTATTCAATCAATGAATAATATGTAAGTTTGAACAAATTGTACAATTAACTGCAGTAACATATTATTATAGGTTACAAATTATTATAACATGTTATTATAGATAATCAATTATTATAACTAATTATTATATATAATATTTTAATTTATTTATTTAAATGATAAATATAAATCAGAAAAAATAAAGATTTAGTCAAAATGCTAGACAAATATATAATTATGTTTTCAATTTAATTTTAATTCTGAATATATATTTTATAATTTCTATTTAAATTTATAAATTTGTTAAATAATATTTTGTAAGAAATTACTTTTGAAAAAATATCTAAAAGTACACAAAATATGTTAATACATCCCAAAAACATGTTAATTACATTCCAAAAATATAAATTATAATTATATGATATAATTGAATTCTTTCATATAAAATTCTAATGTTGAAAAATATAGTTATATTGAATTATTTAGTTATATTCACTAATAAAATTTTTATTTATTAGATTGGAAATATACATATTATTGTGTATAGTATATATTTTCTAAATAATATTTATCTCAACATGTAATTTTATCAATATAATACACAAAAAACTACGAAATATATGAAATTTCTTTTATATAATATAAAGATATGTAAAAATTTACATATAAAATCTAAAAAATATTGCATAATATCCATTACAATATGTAGTTTTATATTTGTTTGCTAGTTATATCTCTATATTATATGTTTACACAATACATTGAAAAATTTATAGTTGATTATAATACGTAAATCTAATTTATTTTCAAGTCAATATATAATTTTAACAATTTAATCTGTAAAAATTCATAAAATATATATAACTCTTTTTATATTACATAAAAAGATGTACAAGTTACATATAAAATTTGACAAAGTAACATAAAATCCATAACAATATATAATTTTTGTATATATTTATTAATTACATTATAGATTATTTAGTTAAATCTTAAATTGAAATACTTTACATGTTGTTAATTGCAATATATCGCTTTAAATTATTTTTACTTCAGTACTTGATTATTTGAATATGTAAAAAGCTATCAAATATATGCAACTTTTTTATATTATGTATAAAAATATACAAATTACATATAAAATTTGATAATATTATAAATTTTATAGCAATATAATTTTTATATGTTAGTAGTTACATTAAGAGATTATTTAATTATATTTTGACTTGAAAATTTTATATATCATTAATTGTAATATATAACTTTAAATTATTTTCATATCAGTATGTAACTTTATCAATACAACATATAAAAATTTATGAAAATATATATAACTTTTCTTACATAATATAAAAATATATACAACTTACATATAAAATATATCACAACATATAATTAGAGTTACTGAAATTACAATGCTTCTAAAACACTATAGAAGGTATCAATTAAGAATCTATCAACAATTTTTCTATTAGGATTAGTTTAATTATCATTATTGACATATCTAGGCACTGATCATGGATTCAAGATCCAAGTCCTCGACTATCCTATGTAGCCTTTTTTTTCCCCAAAAAAAATCAAAATAAAAAAATTAAAAAAAATCACTACATGCATGATATAGAATTGTAATAACACATAAAAATTTATTAAATTTGGAATGCACCAATTTTAAGATCATTCAAATGAGTTAAATGTCAAACGAAAAAATTAAATTTATATAAAAAGTTAAATATAAATATTATTGAATTATAAATAATAATTAAAAACAAAAAAAATGTATCACCATCAAAAGAATCTAAAAAAAATGAAAAATAGACATTTTTTAAAGAAAATGAGAGGTCTCTTTCCATATCATTTTATTTTTATGCTCAAAACATTTAAAGAAAGAAAAGGATATAAGAATTTGACAAGTAATAGAATTGAAATATAATAACTATTTAATGTGGAGTAGTTGTGCCTGACTTTAATCAATAGTACTACATAATAATAGTGTGCTTACCATTGAATTATAAGTTATAAAATTCTGTCACACCATAGACACGTAATATAGATAACAAAAAAACATTGACTTATAAAATTCCGTCACACCATAGACACAATAATATAGATAAAAAAACAAAGAAATTAATCTTTATCTTTGAATCATTCACAAAATATTTTTATTTGAAAAGAGGTAAAATAAATAAAGAAAAAATAAATAAAGAAGAATAACAAAAGAATATTATAATTTTTTATTATTTAAGAATAGAAGGAAAATAAAAAGAAAAAGAAAATAACTCTTTTTTCTCCTTATTTTCCCTTTAAAATAAACAGAGAATGTGATGATTGAATAAAATTATAATAAATTTATTTTTTTATCCTTAAAATTTCAATTGAAGTAGGAAAAACAAAATTTTTTCCTCCTTTATTTTTTATCCGAACATTAAAAAAGAAAATAGATAAAAAACTAAAATTTATTTTCTCTCATTTTGTTTATTCAAATATAAATAAATAATTAAATAATAAAAATTATTTTTTCTCTTTTTTTTTTTTTTCTCTCTAAACAATTTGCCGAACATTAAAGGCTTAAGAAAATTCTGAAGTGAAAACATTACAAAGTGAATTACAGTCACAGAAGTGGGCCTTCAGATGCTAAAGATGAGCATTCATATATGACAATATTATTAATTGCATGAAAAAATATATATAGTACAGATATAATAATAAATATTGATGTAGGCGAAAGAAGCCAAAACGCTAGTTGACAAAGGTTTCTTCTCAAGGTCACATCTTGTAGCCAATTTTGTATCCATAACCATGGGCCAACTTTAAGATCAGGGTTGGCATTTTCTAGCCCAGCCCCTGACCCCACCCCTGACCCTGGGCCAAAGTTCACTAGCCTCACTGGATCTATTCTTTTGTTGGCCATGCCCTGTCCTATAGGGATCAAATGTTCCCTCTAAAATAAATAAATAAATGTGATGAGATTGTTCTTTTTCTTTTTTCCCCCAATTTAATTTGTATATAAATTAAAAGGAAGAAAAAAATAAAAATAAAAGACCTTAAGAAATTAGAATAATCTAGTGATAATTTTTTGTAAAGATGAAAATTTCATAGAAGATGTAATCCTAAAATCCAAATTATTGGACATCCAATTATCAAATTATTAATATAAACAATAAATATTTCATAGAGAATTAATGAATCTCACATCATCTGAAATTTATGGCTTTAAAAAAAAAAAAAAAAAAGGGAATTCCTCTGGGATTTGGGGCCCAACAGGCGCTAGAGTTACCAAGCTCTCGTATTTGGATCCACAGAGATGCCCAATGCTGGATTATATCTGCTTAGGCATTTCTTTTCTTTCATTTTCTTTTTTCCAATAGAGGAAATTTTGCAAAATTCCCAGTTTTGACAGGCTACTACTTTTCACTAAAATATTGAGGGAATTACGCCTAGCATTTTTACATATCCAAATTAAATTGTAAAACATTACGAACATTTTCCTCAATTCTAATATTTACTTCTGTTAGGATTTGTTTCAAATTATTATTTGTTTAAGATTTTTAATTCATAATTTTATCTATAAACAATAATTAATTGTAAAAATTTATTAGTTACTCTCTTTGTTTCTTAATATATATCGTTTAAAATTTTTATATATATATTAAGGATTGCATTCAATAGGTATTATTATATATAAAAAATTATATTGCTCTCAAATAATTATTTTAATAATTTATTATGTACTTTAAAAAGAAATAATTATTATAAAATAAAAAAAAAAGTAGGGTTAGAAAAAATTAATTAATAGTCATTGATAATTATAAAACATCAAGTATTATCAAACAAAAATTTCTCTCTAAAATGACATTTATTTTGAAATGGAGAGAGTGCTATTCAATAACTTTAGGAGTTTCTTTTATGTGGAAAAAAATTATGTAAGAGAGATTCTATAATATTATAGGTTGTAGATTATAATTTTTTATCTCTTGTTGTAGATTATAACTTTTTATCTCTTACTTATATTTCAATATCTATTTAGTTTTTTTTAAAGTATTTTGGTGAAAATGTTCATATTCTCTTTTTGGTTGGATATTAACTTGAAATTATTCATTAAATATAAAAATTTCATTATGGTAAATTATTAATTGTTTTGACCTATGTGGATGTAAATAAAAGTCATTATTTTATTTATGTCATCTTTATTCATAATTTAATTTCTTCACATCAATTAAATTTTATTACTTTCACTAGTCCTAATAAATAGTATCAAAGCTCATAATTTACCGGGATAATGTTATTTGATAAGGAGAAAATTGTATAAAAGAAAACCATTGATTCATTTTTTTTTATATTGTCATCAAAGACAATAAGAAGATTCTTTAAGAAGACAATTTAATATTTGATTAGATTTAATTTGAGCTGGTAATTTGTTGCAATTTATCTCAAATTATTATTTAGGATTTGAAATTTCTAGAGATTTTTTATTGGATTTTAGCTTGATAAATAAATACAGATTTCTAGAATCCTTCGCATGAAATTGGCTACAAGATGTGATCATTTAATATAAGCTCTCCTTATAGAAAAGGAACTTAAAAAAACTAGTAGGTGCGCTTGAATCATAACATGCCCACTCCTTTCTAGAATCCCAATCTCATACTTACTAGCAATAGCAGCATTATAAACACTCTAAAAATCATCATTATTATTGTTATGGAGAACTGACCATATTTATTTATGAGAAGTAATACAATCTTAAAAACATTAATTAACATTAACAATCCAAACACTGTAAATATATTTTTGCAAGCAAAATTTGGATATCCATGCGCAAGCCACAGCCAGTAGTCCCCTCCAGAAAAAATTTATAAATGTAAAACGGCAGGGCGTTTTCTTAGGTGGGTTAAGGTTAAAGTTGGGTAACGAAAATGGGTATTTGATAGATTGGGTTGGGAGGGTATCAGTCAGTTGTCACTGTCGTATAATGTTGCCATAAACAGAGCAACTGTCGATGAGATGAGAGAGTCACTGTCACGGAGTCGTATTTAGCCATGTGACTGCTGATTAGTTGCTGCCGTCGGGGTATTTCAAGCCCTTCTTTTTCCGTATTTACGGCCCTACCTTCTCTTTTATTCTCTTATTAGCCTAATTCTACACATAAAAATATTGTGTGTATTCAAATTCATAAAAATGCAATCTTTAATTTTTTCAATTATTTTTTTTTTGAAAAGAAAATGTTAATGAACTAGTAATATGTTATTAATTATAGAATAAAGAAAATCTCTCTCTATATATATAATAAGTGGATCTGCAGTTGTATATAGTAAATGTTCTGAGGAAGATGGCATGATGGAACAGTAATTAATGATGCAGGAAATTGCCATATCCAATGCCAAGTCTCTATTATTATACTGTTCAGACTGCCATTTGCCATTGAGTTGTAGCATTCTTTCTTTTGTACACTAAAATATAATATATGGGGCCATGATACCCCTATCCATGCTTCACGTTCCCCTTCACGTCCCTTTGCGAAAGATGAAATCCTTCGCTTCGCAAGGAATCATTCTCCATTTTATATATACTACAACGGATGTAAAGAGAATATAATATAATATACTGATGTAAAGTTAAGCCATGCACGATAATAGAATTAAGAAATCTATGATGTTATTAAATATTTAATTAAAATATATAAATATAAAAATGATTTTAGTTGAAATTTAACAATAATTTTTATCTGTATCTATTTATGATGAAAGCTTCTACTTTACATCATTTAAAGCCCTATTGTAAAAATACACAAATATAATTAAATTTAAACTAAATAAAATTTATAGATTTATGAAACAAACTCGAAGAACTCACATTTTGATAAATACAAACTGTTTAAAGAAAACTAACATAACACTAATACCCAAAAAAGATCAAAATGTATTTTTGATTTTTTTTAAAAGTCTTTCTTATACTATTAGATAATTAAGGCTTTGTTTGGTTTCATTTTTTTATAATTTCTTTTAAAAGTAAAAATAAGATTTTAAAATTTATGAATTTTGATTTTCTGTTTTTTATTTTTCAAACTATTTCTTAAAAAAATTTGAAAATGAATTTCAAAAAAACATAGTGTTTTTAAAAGTACATATTTTTTAGTATTTTAAAAAATTAAAAATAAAAATAAACAATTGCGACACTATCAAACACTATCTAAATATTTTATGAAACATCCTATTATTAACAATCAAATTCATTTTAATTTTTTTAGTAACTTTGGCTTATTGTATCTATTAGAAATGAGAGCAAAACTTAAGTCACTTCTTAAAGTCATTTTATGATATATACGTGCCCTCATTTATATCTCTAGTGGTAGATCTGAAATCCAGAGTAGTGAAAATTGAGATTGAGCAATTTGGTTATATGTTATTGGACAGTCTAGTTCAAATTCAAATAAAAATAATATGATCGTATAAATAATTGTATAGTATATAATTGAACAAAAAATAAGACAAAATTTTAAAAAAGAAAGGCTCACTTAAAAAAAGAACAGTCGGCAGTAACGGATCATCGGAACAACAACAATTATGCATTAAAAAAAAAGTGTGAAAAAGAAATAAATTAAAAAATTAAATAGAATGAAAAATCAATAAAATATAAAGGAAATAAAATCAAAACAAAGATAAATGAAAAGAGAAACATATAAAATAAAAAAAATGTAAAGAATTTATAAAGTTTGAGGGACTATGTTATAAAATATTTTTATATAAGAACAACTTAAAAATCTAGAAAGCGAAAAAAAAAATTCAAATAAATTTTTTAAATGGAGGATGCAACAGCTACAATATATATTTACAAGGGTATTTACAATGGTTTACATTCTCTAAAATGTAATGCATATGTCAAATCATTACCCTTGCTTTCATTATACTGTCATTTTCTAAAAACTATAATAGCATATACCTACAATTAAATAACATACTTATTTTAATATTTTACAATATATATATATCCAATATATAAATAAATTTATTTTCTAAAAAATTATATAATTAAGTTTGATCAAAAAAATTTTTACTTTTCCAAATTTTTTTTAACATTATGAAAAATAAAAAATTATCAAATATGTAAAAAATAATATATATATATTTCTTGCTATTAACGTTGCTATTTTTAAAAAAAGTAATTAAATATTAAACAAATACTCAATACTTTAAATATTTTATTTAATTAATATAACTTCATCACATAATTTAAAACAATTGAAAAAGAAGTAATAATATATAAGAGAGATTTTGATTATTATGTTCCATATAAAAAATCTATAAGTTTTTTTTTTTGTTTGTGTCAATTCATAGAATATAGTGAAAATTTAGAAAATTTGAGAGAAGTTGAATAAAAGAGATGAAGTATGATAATAAAAAATTGAAAGAAATCAAATATTTATGGATAATTTTTTTAAAAAAATAAATAAAAGTTACCATTGCAATTGCAATGGTAACTTTTGTTTTGTTTGATAAGGTTTTAAAAGCCTTTTATTTAATTAATAAATTTATTATACTAGAAAAACATCTAAAGATTGTTAAATTGACAATTTTTAGTGAGTATTCTAGACGAAACAAACGATCCACGTAGAATGCGTGATTCAATCCATTACACCGTCGTTGTAGATGAGGGTGTACTGGTATTAAATCTCATTGGAGATGCTTTAAGCATAAATTAAAAGATTAAAAAATCAAAAAGATTTTTCTTAACATTTTGGGGGACAATAGCTCCTCTCTTTCTCTCTTGGATTCGCCTGTGTATGAATCTTAAAAACTGACCGCATAGTCTATATATAGAGAGACAGAGAAATACTTTTCTCATATACAACACATTTGGAGAGCTTTTAATAATGTAAAATTTAATTTATCGTGGAGTAAAAAGATTTCTTTAAATAAAAGATTGACAATTCATATAGTGCCTTCTTTAATTTATTATGTTAAAACACGTATATGACACAAAAAATATTTAACATAAATTCTACTGGTTAATTAATTATATCATAATTTTTAATTATAACATTAACATGTTTATTTTACAATCTGTTTAATTAATTATGTCGTGATAAATATTAATGTGTCATAATATGAAAATATATGTTTAACCTAATAAACACATAGAAAAAAATTTTAATTTATAATTAAAAAATATTTTTATATTGAAAAAATAGAGAGTAATAAATGTAAGATTAGATTAAAAGATATTTTTATATACAAACATATTTATTTAGATCATGTTTAAATGTATGTATTTATATCATGTAGTATGTATTAATATATTATTGTGTTTAATATCGTTTATTAAGTGTTAAGTGAATCAATTTATTAACATTTAGGGAGTTGTTTGATAAAATAATTCAACACTTAAAATTTTAAGCATTTATTTTTTAAAATTTGTTTGATAAACTTATTTATCCATTGTTGAAAATTTTCAGTTCAATTATAATTTTTTAAAAATAATAAGTCAAAATTTTTAACTTAAAATTATCGCTTAACAACTCAACCAATAAATATTAAAATATTTTTATTAATATGACTACATACCCTTAACACATTAACAAACATTCCTTTAAAAATAAAATCAATTTAATATTTATTTAATAATTATAATGATCAAATAGATTAATTAAATTCAGCTCTTAATTTTTAGTTCATACTAAACAATTATACAATTAAAAACTTTCAACATTTAAATTATTTAATATTTAAAATTCAGCTCTTAAATTTTCAATACTTAATTTTTTATTTTACTAAATACCACCTCATATGTTGTCATGTCACAAATGAATTGACTTATTTATAATCTAAATATGTTTATTCTAAACTCAAATTCATTTAATTATGTATAATGCAATATCATAATCATATACAAATTATTTCTCTAAAGTAGAATATATCCTTAATTCTATTGCCAGAGCAGGTGATATTCTGGTAAGTTCCTTCATCGTTCTTTATAATTAATCAATTACTTTTATCTTTGTAATTTTTATATTAATTTATTTTTGTTACTCTTTCATGAGTTTTCCTTTGATCTAATACATTTTTAGCTATATTGATTTGATTGTGAAGATATCTTTACTCCATTATTATTCTTAAAAGCTTATTATTTAATTAATAACTATGAATTATAATATTTTAATTATTTATATAAAGTAATTTATTTTAAATTATTATATATAATTTGTATATAAAAAATTATGCATAGAATATTTTAATTATTAAAAATATATTAACATATATATACTGATTAACATTAACAGTAAATAATTATTAGGATTTCATAAATATAAATTAATAATTACAACATTTTAAGTTTTGAAATTATACTTTATAAGTATATGTGAAAAATATATTATTTTTATTATATTCAATTTTAATTATTTAATTCAATATATAAAATATTAATAATATATCATATTGTTAGTCATTTTATGAATTAACAGTGACTGCTAGACATACTTTTCATTAGATATCTTTAGCGTTTACTTGAGATAATTGTTGAACATAGTTGATAGTTGTTATTAATAACTAATAGTCGCTAACTGGTAATTAATAGCTGATAAATATTAAGATTTATTTAGGATAGCCAATGAATATAGGTGATAACTGATATCTATTAACTGATAGTTGATAGTGATTTAAAATTAAGTATTTGATAAATTATATTTAGTAATTGTTGTTAATTTATAAACAACTAATAAGTGTATATTGTTAATATTTTACATATTAAATCAAATAAAATTAAAATATAATATAATAATATAATATACTTTTCATATATGCTTATGGAATATAAAATAAATTTTAAAATATTTATAATTTAAATTTAAATTTAGGAAATCTTAATAATTATCAATACATTTTTAATAACTAAAATATTTTTTATATAATTTTATAGAATTTAAATATAATATTTTAAATAAATTATTTGTATATAAATAATTAAAATATTATAATTTATAGTTGATAGTGAGCAATAAAACTTTAATAACAATAATAGAGTAAAATATTATAATTTATAGTTGATAGTGAGTAATAAAACTTTAATAACAATAATAGAGTAAAAATAATTTTAACTTTTTTTTAGTTATTATTAAAGAGGTTCAAAAAAATTTTAATAATAGTCGATAAAGGCCACAATTGATTATCAGGTGCTTGCATAAATTTTTGAGCCAGAGTGACTTTGGTACCAATTATAAAAATTTCTGATGTGGAGTGGCTCTAATATCAATTATAATAGTTTGAGTCAAACTATCTTGCATAACTTATAAATAATTATCATACTACATGACTTAAAAATAAATGTTAGCACCATATATAGGTTTGAACTTAATTACTGTAATAAATTTGATTATATTTCAAATCAATCCTTAAGTAGCTTGAGCTAATACCTTAACTCGGCCTGAAATGTCACAAATTGTATGTATTCGATATACCAAATATCCCTTAAGTGTTTAATAAATCACATCTAGTTGTTGCAGTTAAAAAATGAAATGACTATTAATAAGATGTTTTTGTTGAAATTAGTGACAAAAATATTTATTAAGAAAATTACAACTGTCAAATATTTTTTGAGTATGAATATCATAATTACTTAAAAATCATTTAAAAATTATAATAATTAATTATTATGTTTATTAATGAGAAATAATAAAGAAATTTAATAAAGCCTTGATTTATGTGAATGAGGTAAATTTGTACCTCTTGTTTAGACTTTGTATTTTATGTCTAATAATCATTTTGTTATAAATTCTAAATTATAAAAAAAGATAAAAGTTAAAAAAGACGAAAGAAAATATAAATTATTATTTCATTACAATTTTGGCTTTGGAAAATGCATAAGGACAAAAAAACTTGTCCAATTCAATAAGTATGCAGTAAATAGATATTGTCTTCTTAAAAAAAATTAGAGTGTTTCAATTCAGCGCCAATATGGAGCCGATTCAAACAGTAGCAGATTCACTTTTTTATCAGCTAGATGCAACTGTTTTGAGTAAGTTACCAAACAAATTTATATTAATTGACTGGTAAAAAACAACCATCAGCAGTGTTCATTAATTGAATTAAATATTCTCTAAAATTTTCATTTGATTATAAAAAAAAATTTTATTAAGTAATTTTTTTGCATATACTTGAATATCAAAAGGTACGTAAAATATTTTTCAAAAAAATTATAAAATAATACGAGTTAAAATTTTGCAATTTTTGTTGTTGTTATTGTTTGGATTTATGAAGTTCAATTGGTCTATGTTGAGGAGATAATATGCCGGGCGTTAGACGGAGCAAATTTTACTTTCATTAATTTTATAAATATTTTTTTTAAATGAAGATAATATTCATCAAAGATTAATATATTTAAACTCTCAATCACTGAATACTAAAAATTGAAGTAAAACATGCGCTAGCTTAGACTTGTATTTGAAAACGAGGTAATAATATTATTAATGGGGTTGAAATTAAAGATTGGGGTGAAGCAGAAATTTGGTGATCCACGAATAGAGAGAATAATTTAGGAGTGAAAGAGAGAATGGATCCAATCCAAGCGTGTGGCAGCGAAAATGGACAAAACAAGGGAAGAAGAGAATAATGAGCAGACGTTTCTGTTATAGTCGTAATAATATAGTAGTTGTTGTAGTGATTATTATTTGATGCGAAGCCCCACTTTCTCCAAATCACCATTTTTTTTTTTATGCCATTTCCCATATCGATTCGTCACAAGCACGTGTCATTACTGCCCTTCTGCACTCGTACGGTCTTGGTGTACTCCTCCTACTCCCTCTTTTTCTTTCTTTCTTTCTTTCTTTCTTTTTTTTTTCTCCTGTATATTTATTTCTTTTTATTATTTTAAGCTTTTTCTTGGAGTGATGAATAATAGTAGTATATGTGAACTCTTATGCTATTTGAATGTTAAAATTGACAGCCGAATTTTCTTGTTCTTAAATTTAACTATGACATTAATCATCAATTTCCTAATTTTAATCCAATAATAGGTTTTATCTTCTTTGTTCAATGCAATTAATTAAATTTTGATTCAAGTATTCAAACTCCACTCAATTCATTTAAAATCACGGTTGTGTTCACATTTAGTTAAAATTTAATAATATTGTTAATTATTAATGAAATATAAGATATTAATGATTAATGAGATATGCTGATAGAGGATTTAATAAATTTTTTCATTATGATTAGTTCATATTATTTGGTAATCTTAATATCTTAAAAATTATTTATTATATTAAATAATACATTGTAAAAAAAAATTGATATTTGAATATATCAAAAATTATTAAATTAGATTAAAGGTATATTGATTTGTAGTGGGTACACAATATTTGTAGTTGAGTAAAAATAAATCATAGTAAATCCCATAATTTCATTTGTATTTTTCACCACATATTCGAATTTTTTTCTAACTATATGCTACATTTATTTGTATTTCATTAAGCAAGGTTTTTTCGAATAATAAACTCCCTGTATTTATTTTGGTACGGCTTTTAGTTAAAGAGGAAATAACAACAAAAAGACGTGGTGACGGGAGGTCAGAGTCGGAGTTGTCACGGCGTACTTACTTCAATGGCTAAATTAGAGAATCAAGGAGCTAAATAATAGCAGAAATAGGAGGTTCTTACCGTGTGGATTGGCTCTTTATATAATGCGAGAAATTGCTAAATTCTTAAATTAATTTGCCGAGCTTTGGGTAATCAGAGCTCCAAGCGTCTATTGGTCGAGCGCAGGGAAGTGAGTTTGGTTTAGAAGCAGAAAGTGGATTTTCTGTGCTGCTGTGTACTTTATTTGGCAAGAAGAGATTAATCAAATACTACAAATTTTCAAAATTTGAGGCCTTGTGTAAGTAAGTAGTTTTTAGAAACATTAAGACTTGCTATGTTGCTAAGATTCATCAGGAATCATAATGGTGGAGCTGTTGTTTCATGGTTACCTAAGATTCTCCTCCGAGTATCACCATCTGATATTTGAGTATTAGATCGCTATTTCAGATTTCTTTGATATGTAATATGGATATCGAAAATTGGAATAAGCAACTGTACCTTTTTTCTTTGCGAATGTTAATTTAAAGAAGAAGAAAACGAAGACCTTAAACTATTTCTAAGTGGCATATTTATATTTATTCTATTTCTATCATTACTAATCATAGACTTATGTTTTGTCCTATTTATAATGCCTTATTTTATGCTGGAATAACATTAAATTCTAATTACAAGCTATATATGATCCTTTTTCTTTTATATATATTTTTTATTTCTAAGAGTTATATATATATATAATGATATTGTTATATGATAAAGTCTAAACAAAATTTTTTTAAAAAACTTACTAATTTTTACTAAGCGATAAAAAATATAATTTAATATATCGCATTTTAAAAAAGCAAATAAGTTAACTCTATTTCCTAAAATATCACGTATATTTCTTAAAAAAAAGGTTATCGAGTATATAAATAATAAAACACCCAAAGATAACTATGATTGCTTGATGGTTGAAAAATGCCTGGAAAGTAATATCTGAGTTGTACAGAAACAATTTTTCAGCAATACCATAAATATATATTTTTTGGATCATTTACGATAACAAAAAAACCCTTATAAATGCGACCAACATAAAGGCAAAGCATTAGTTACTTGAAGGGTAATGTTATCCATCAAGCAGAGACTTTTTTTTTTTTTTTTTGAGTGGGTAAGTTGATGGGACCATTCCTTCCTAACTCCTAACGTATTATATTTCGGAGCATGTGAAGAGCTTCCAATGAGAATAATGGTACGTGGGAACGGGACGGAGTTGATAAAGAAAGATAAGGTTGTCTTTATCCTTTGTGGGTCATTACAACAGCCTGTTCACTCCTACTACTAAATAAATCTCGGTCGTGAAGATGCGCCGTTGGATCGTTTTGTCGTTGTGGGGAAATTTAAAAAAAAAAAAAAAAGAAAGAAAATTGAAACAGCAAACATGGGCCCTCTTCAACAGTGTCTGTCTTATATTTACCAAAATGGGCCCAATCCTCAATTATCATCCATCACATCCTTTTAAAGTTTTATTAATTAATTTCCCCCAGTATTTTGGACAATAAAGAAAAAGACTATGGAGCAAAAAAACAAAAGTGGGGGAATCATTTTATAGATTGCACTTTTTCAAATGCTTGTGGGTCTAAAGTACAATTTTATTTTTTTTATTTTTTTTTTTTTTTACATCCTTAGAATTTATGGTAATAAAAAACATTTATAATTTCAAAATATATTCGTTCGTTTTGCTGTTATACTAGTAAGATAATGCTTAATTACTTATTTTGTAATATATAAAGTTAAGTGTTGAAATTCTAACAATTTTTTATTTAATAAATTTTAATAATTTAAAAGTAAAAACATACATTGGTGTTGATATTAGGTTATTATTGGTCTTGATATTAGGTTGTTAATGACTCTTCTCAATTTTTTTAAGACAGTGTATTTAGGTTAAGGTCAATTGGCTATATGGGTCAATCTGTTTTACCATTTCTAATGAATGGATGTTATTTTGTATTTCATGATATTATACTTTTGTATTGTGATTTTATTTATTTATTATTTTATTTTAATTTTTAATTCTATAAAATATAAATTACGTATTTTAAAAAATTATATTATTATAAAATGATAAAAACAACGAACGACAAAACACATCACATACTCATTAAAAAAAAAAAAAAAAAAAGACTCAAAGCATCACCAATTCAAACGTAACGTCAATGGAATGAGTCTTTGAGAATATTCACAGCACCTCTAAATAGTTTGGGATATCACTGAATTATAATCACGAGTTTAACTGCGATATTACCCTAAAAATTTATTTTACAAAACATTATATTACAATCACAATGGAAATATTTTATGAAAAGAATTGCAAAGATTATCTTTAATTATTATTTTTACACCATATTTTATTATATGGTTCAATAAATATATATATATTTTTTGGTAAATCACCAAAAGCATATTAATCAGAAAACAATGAACGCAAACCCACTACAGGGAGACACCAATATCACGCTATCTAATATATACACCCTTAAGCCTAATTAGATATATGAGCTCAAAGCAAGCCTACGCTTGAGATATATGGTTCAATATTCAATGGCCTTCTTCGTTAATAAATAGAAAAATACTGTGATAGATCAAATTTCGAAATATTTACATTTTTTGTGTGAATCTTGAATGAAACTCTGAGAATTTCTCCCAATTTAAGCCCAAGTGTAATTGGAAATTTTTGGATTGTTATTTAGCTTTGTGGGACTTTTAGTTGAAAACCCACTCTAAGCTGGACGAGAAAATACAATGTTTGGGCCAAAGATGTTCGTCTAAATTGATGAGTTTATTAGACTTTAAAAAAAAAAAGAAAAAACTAGAAAGCCCAAGTAAGTCTCTCCTTCAATTAATTGGGTTGGATTTCCATTTTTAGAGGTCTTTTTTTTTTATATTTCATGTAAAAACTTCCCCCCCAAACAAGGTAAATTTATTTTTTAATTTATATTTTGGTCATATAACATTATGTAGCTGTTAATTTTTTTAAATAAAAAAACTAAATATATTTTCCAAATGAATTTTTGGGGGGGGGGGGGGGGGGGGGGGGGGGGGGGGGGGGGGGGGGGGGGGGGGGGGGGGGGGGGGGGGGGGGGGGGGGGGGGCGGGGTGGGGGGGGGGGGGGGGGGGGAGGGAGAGGAGTAGTACGTCTAGGAGAGAGGAGCGAGGGAGGGTGGAGAGGGGGTTGAAATAAGCGATGAAGGTATAAGAGACAGGCGCAGAGCTATTAAATTATTCAAAAGCTCACTAGTGTCGCTTAAGGCAAGAGGGAGGCACCAGCGAGGCTAAGCGGGTCTCTTCCGTAATCAACTCAGCTAAAGCAGCATCAACTGTCGGAGGGGAGATCGATGAAGCAGGTAGATCAGTCACGGGATTC
>CATIWR010270035.1:0-127624 GCA_949677035.1 Omphalea diandra | reverse complement strand
TATATATATATATATATATATATATATATATATATATATATATATATATATATATTTATTTATTTATTTATTTATTTAATTTGTTTTAATTTTTATGTTTAAAATTATGATAAATCAAATTAATGTAATTTGAATTTATTAAAATAAGATTCATAAAATTTTAATTTATTAATCTTGAGAACAAAAAATGAAATAACAAAACTCTGAAACACTGGATAGTAGTTGATAGTCTGTCAATAAGAGTGTGCATGGCGCAAGTAGAGTTAGGGATTTGAAAATTTTTGTTCCATCTTAGAATTATCATTTTTTAAATTTAAAATCAGTCTTATTTATTTATTGTTGAATCTTGTATTATCTTATACTAAAATTTTGATACAAAATAATATGGAACACAAAATAAATGAGACAAATAAAACATGACAAAACAATTTAGAACTGATGACTTTTAAATTCTTTAAATGTAAATATTAAATAAATATAATTAATCTAATATCTATTTAAAATCTATTCAAAATTAAATATCTAATCATATAAAAGAAACGGTCTACAAAATTTCAATATATCATGGTCTAATGATTTAAAAAATCTAAAAATATATGTATATTTGTAATTATAATCCAAACTTATAAACTTTGCAATTGAGATCCATTTTTGAATTTTAGTAACAATTATAGCCTAATTATAAAATTAAGAGAAAATGAGTGTGCTAATTATCCATTTATTAATTATTTTTTATCAATTAAGTACCAATTATACCTTAATTACCATTTAATCAATTAACTATAGTCTAATAAACATACTTCTTTTATTCTAAATTTGTAAATATACTATAATTATTGCTAAAATTAAAAAAAAGATATCAATTATAAAGTTTATAAGTTTGAACTATAATTGCAAATACACACATAATTTTGAATTTTCTAAATCATTAAGTCATGCATCGTTTCTTTAATATATCAATTTTGAAATATAAATATATTATATCAATTCTATAATATAAATATGATAAAAATATAAAAAGTAAGTCTACAATTTTACAATGTATCAATTATGAAATATAAACATAACAAAAATGCACACATACACATACACATACTCACATATATATAATAGTATTTGATGTAGAATAAATCAAGATGAAAATGGTATAATTATTGATTTGAATATAAGTGTTGTTCCAAAATTATCATATTTTTTTTTATTTTGGGACAATACGAAACAAAAAATTTTTTATTCTTTTAAGTATTTTTCATAATTAATTTTTTTAGTTCAATTTTTTGTTCAATTTGATATTCTCATGTCTTGTGCACACCTATATTGAATTAGAGGACATGGCTACACCTATGAAACAAGGTGTGGGATAATTAAAAATTATAATTCTACTAAAAATAATAAAATAATAATTAAAATATATTTCTTTATTATTATTATTTCTACTAAAAAAGAGAGTAAAAATTACTCTTTATTTTTTATTAAAATAAAATTTTCATTATATATATACACTAGTTATTTGATCACATATTTTGCACGTGAAATCATATATTATTTTGATTTTAAATTTTAATTTTAAATGTATAATATTTAAATATATTCAAAATTTAATATTTTCTTATTAGTGTTCTATCATTATCTTTAATTATAACCTAAATTGATTGACCTAAATTCAATAAAAATTTTATACTTATATTGAATTGAAAATTAAGAATTTTTAAGTTTTATAATTTAGTTTTTTTAGCACATGTCACGTGTATTTTCAATATTTATTCAAAAGATAAAATATATAAAAAATTTTCATAATATAGAATATTTGTTAAATATTCAAAGAATATACAATCAAAAATTTGTTGAATTTCACTATTTGAATCACCTAAATAAAATCTTATTATAATTTTTTTTTATCTAAATTAACTTTATAAGTCAAATTCAAATTATACATTAACAACAACAATGACAGTAGTAGTAGTAATAATAATAATAATAATAATAATAATAATAATAATAATAATAATCGCATTGATTTATTGTGTTCAAATTTTTTAAGAAATTAAATATAATCCATCACCTAATCCAAATAAAAAGTAGGATCTATATTTTTATTAGAAATTAAAATCATGTAATTCAAATATAAATAAGATCAAATTTCTATTAGAAATAATAATAATAATAATACATATATAACTTTAAAATTAAGAGTATTTCAATTAATTTAAAAATTTTACATCCGTTTGTGCTTTTATATGGATAAAAATATAGATAAACCGATATAAATAGATATTATATTAAATGCTTGATGATTGAAGCAACTTACCATTGTCCACATAACCAAACGAGTACACTATTTAATATGAACATATAAAAATTTAAAAATCTCTCACATAAAATTAAAATCAAATTGAGGAGAAAGAATTGGATTTGAAAACCATAACGATTAATCCATTTCAAATCAAATTTGGTATAATTGTTTTTTTTTAGAAAATTTAGTTATTTTTTTTCAGTTTCATACAAAAAAAAAAAAAACACAGATCAACAAACTCAAATAAATTTAAACCTCACTCTTCAAAATCATAAATTATCGATTTATCATTTTCAGAGCCAACTCGAATAAAAATATTAAACTAAACCCATTGACAAGTTGCCAATTAATATTGAAGTGGAGGTAAACCGCCCCTTTTTCTTGGGTCAGCCCCCTTCAACTCCTTTCATTTTCAATTCACCATTTTTTTTTTTTTAGTATAATATATTCAAAATTTTGCATCTTTCTATTTATAAATTCACTTTGCACATATGACCTATAATTACACAGATATGTAACATATTATCATGTAAAATTAGTTTATTATTAAAATATCCAATTAAATATGTAAAATAGGCTCACAATCGACTTGTCCCATGATATAATAACATTATAAATAATGTTAATATTATATACCATATAGTTATATAATATAATATTATATTATTTATATAAAATATTTTAGTATTTTAAATGTATATAGACAGTATTTATAAAAATGAAAAAAACATATACATTTCACTTGAAATTTTTAAATTGGATTTCAATTTGATTTCAAATCTAATATGATTATTTATTAAGGACTTCAAACTGCTATATATAAATATGATTATTTATTAAGGACTTCAAACTGCTATATATAATATTTTTAATTTTGTTTAATTAATTGTCAAAAAAACTCATCATCTTCTATTCGATTCAGTATCTCCAAAAATTCTGCTTAATCGACGAGAAAAACAATTTTTACGTATATCCTATGCTTTCAACCGGAGCTAGATAAAACATTTTTATCATGGTGCATGAGACAACAACATTAATTGAAACAACAAGGTCTAATGCCTCAATCCTCATATAGATATACATAGTTCCAATAAACATGAAAATCATTAAACTGCCAATCTTGCACGGCAGGATGTAATTATTACCATTTAGAGTTGTTTGATCGAAAGTTCAAAAAAAACAAAAAACAGAAGAAAGAATTGGACGGAATGTATTAGGACTTGTTGGGTTCAGTTTACTTTCTGCGAATAATCCTACAAGGTATTAGCTACCTTCAAAATTTCTACGGATTAGAGATTCCTTGGATTGCCAGAAACTAATGAAAGTTCAAACTCAGACAGTCTAAATGAAAAAAGAAGATAGATTATTACAAAACACAGCATATCTTGCAAACATGTTATTTCAGGAAGAAGATACCGTTCAAATCACACGATGGAGAAAGCAATAAGAACCCACCAAAATCAAACTCATCAGACCCATTCTTACTACTCGCCCAACCTCGACTTCAACACCCCCATACAAATGAACCTGCAATGTTAAGTGTATATCTTGCGAGAAGGGGGGAAAAACGATAAATGATTATCAAAATTCAATACAACGACCCATAATGCTCCATACTAAGTTGACAGGCACTAACCTTTAAAATTTTTTCAGATACAATTAAACTCTAGATCAGATTTCACCTGTCAGTTGAATCATCCTACACGATGTCCAGTTCCTACTATATATAAGTGATTCAAAGAAAGAGGAGAATGGGAGGAAAAAGGAAGATAAATTAACGTCAAAGCACATACAAAAGGGCTTCAGTTTAAAGCAGTTCACTAACCCATGCTACATTCTCGGAAAGGTTGAAAAAGGAAGGATGGTTTTGGGTCCAACAGTATAAAATGTTGATGCACTGAACAATAGTCTGGGCAGTATAGACTCTGCATGCTGCTTTCCAACAGTCAACATATCTACAAATGGAAAAGTGACCAGCAGCCACCCAGGCGAAATACCAGCTCGCAGACCCCAGACAGATACCTTTACGATACAATTCGTATAGTGAAAGGGTGGGGTTGGAGACCAAATGCATCAAATAACTCACTTACCACCCATCATTGGAGAGCACCGAGTTGGATGACGTCCACTAAAAAGTTGCCCGCATAAATCCAAGGGAACTGAAATTGGAAAGCAGGATGAAAGAATAAAGAACAATTGCTTGACTACCAAGATGACATTGCATTAAAACATGCAATACTCACAGCAAATGAAAATATATTGTTGGTGGGGTGGGGGATGGGTTAAAAATGAAGCAGCAGGGAATCTGGCAAATATTTCACACAAAATCTCAAGGAGCACATATGGAATAACCCATAGAACACATGAAAAACTTACAGGCTTCACAAGATTGCTGAATTGTGACATTAAGCATGACTATTGAAATGAGGATTGCTTATATCCTTCCCAGCCACTCTCCGGCTCCTTTCTCTTCAACATGCCACTGCCTGACACTTGAAACATCCTTGACTGGTCCTCCGCAAGGGCCTGTGAACTGGCAATGGACAATTGCCTTGATGCAAGAGTAGTCTCATCTCTCCCTTCAATATCTACACCCAAAGGCCCTGCATTAAGATCCAAACCTTGCCTTCCCCATTTCCTACTAATATCAGAGCCACTGTTATTGCTACTATCCTGGACGCTAACAACAAAAGGCCTTGGATAATGGGATGGAAGTGCACCAGCAGGAGCTAATACTTGAGAATGTACTGCAGGAAAACAAAGCCTCCCACCAGATAACGAATCCATATATGTTGTTGAGCCACCTGAAAATGTGGCTGATGGCAGAGAAAAATTGGTCCCAAAAGGAAAGACAGGATACGAAAATGGTGGAGCTTGGAAGGGCATCGCTGGAGAAGATGATAACACTGGCCCCCTGAAGACATCAGGATTAAATGGGGTGCTGCCAGTAGAGGGAGCTAAAATCCGTTGTGGTCCGCCAGGGGTGACCAAAGAAAAAGGCTGTTCACCTCTATCTGGCAAAATTGATCGGATGGCAACAGCTGGATAGGGATTGCCCTGAGGAAACCATGATGAGAAATTCCCCATTTCAGTACTGTTTAACCTAAGGCCAGAAACAGATGGCTGGGATGATGTACTGTTCCTGGTGTGTTCGCCAATTGGAAATGGTTCAACACTTCCCTCATCTATAAGAGGCCCATCATTCAAATCAAAATCCCTACGAATACTTGACTCTCCATTAAGAACAGCTCCTGACAACGATTTGACTGCCAGAGCATGAGCATCCATCTTACGACAGTTACTTGTTAAGTGATTGCCCATATCATTGGGCTCCTCCATTCTATTCAAATCAAGGTCAAGTCCCCCAGAGCTCCGTACAGGCACAGAACCCATTATTACATCACGGGGGAGATTAAGATTATTGGAAACGTCAGCTAAAGAAACTGTATCCCGACCAGAACCCCTAGAAGCCAAGTCCTCAAGGATCCTTTCATCTGGAACATTCAGATCAAAATCCAATAATGGACGACTGGGCTTGGCAGTAGCTGCATCAGGGACAGAGTTATTAGTCGTACCTACTGGTGTCTCCAAAGATTTTCTAGGTTCAGCTGGACGAAAGGCACTAGTGGCTGCTGATCCCTTCCAACCAAGTTCCCCCCTATTCTTCATTAAGTCCTCAGGAGGAACAAAGGGCCTTTTTGCAGCAGAAGCCACTGTAATGGAAGCAGGTAAGCCACTGGGCCCTGACGAAACAGGTAAAGGAAAAGGGCTAATCAATTGAATAGAAGAAGAACATTCAGATGCTCTCAAGTTATTTGATTCCCCATATCTCCCATCATCAGCATCAAAGCCTTCGTTCAGATCAAATTCCACCTTTGCTTCAACATCTGATCTCACACCACCATCTGCAGTACCAGATGTACATTCCTCAGCTTCATCAGCATCAATGCCGGTCAACTTTGATCCTCTAGGCCTCACTTCCTGTTCTGGTTCTTGCACAAGCCCCGGTGATGCCTTGTGATGAGCTAGGACGTCACCATGTTGTTCTTTAGGCTGATTACATTCCAGACCCTCCTTTGCAGACTCGTCCTTGGGATCATTAACAGCTGCCCCATCTTGTGCAGCATTTTCTTCTTCAGTATGCTGACTTCTGCCTTCTGTTTCTTCAGGCTTTTCAGCTTTCACTTCACCATCAATACTTTCAGAAACCATATTGTTATCAGAACCAGAAGGATGCAGCAAATCCCCAACACCAAGAGTTCCTTTGGCAAGCTCATAGTGGATTATAGCAGGATGTTTTTTCTCTGTTTGATCAGTAATCTTCAACTCTTCATTCATATTCTTCATGTTCTCACCATCTATCTCCATCTTTGGGTGCATCAATGATCCTTCTATGGGTGCAGTTCCATTTTCTACTCCAGATACATCAACCCTATCTTGACTTGGAAGACAACTGTGTAACTTCCCTTTTGTATCAGATATGTCATCCATATTTGATTGCCCACCTGCCTTTTTTTCCCAAGCTTCTTTGTCTGCACTAGTTGATGTTTTTTCCACCGCACCAGCAGAGGGCAGACTCACTGAAGTAGCTAGTAATACTTCTTCTGATCTCACATTGTTTTCTTGGCAAGGTTCCATTTGCTGCACATCAATACCGGAAGAGTCTAGATGTCCCTCAATTGTTTTTTCTTGAGAAATTTTATGTCCCTCAATTGTTTTTTCTTGAGAAATTTTATCTTCTCTGCTTTTAGCCAGTGAAGTACCAGTTGTAGGACCCCGCTTCTCCTGTTCATCATCAATGCCATCAACTGCCTGTCTCTGGCCCCGAGCAAGGTTATTACTAGGAGATGACTTTAGTCTTGAATCACTGCTTGTGCACGAGTGCTCAATGGTAGTAACGTTTCTTTGTGGAGAATGATTAGGGGAAGCCATATCTGATTTGGACATCTCGCCAGCAGCCACACTAGCAAGTAGGTTCATTCCAACATCATCACCAACTGACATGGTCGCATGTACTTCAGAGTACTTGACGCAACTTTCAATCAAAGCATTCATGGAGCTGAAAGAAGCCTCGTGCAATTTCCTAGACTTATGTTCATTTCCAGATGATGAGGAAGCAGCTTTGGGGATATCTGTTAATTTCCTACCATCATCACCAGTTCTACAGTTCTCTTCATCAGGAACAGTGGCAGGTGATCCGTCCCCCTCATCAGACCCAGTAAGCACCTCTTTGAAATCATTGCTTTGCCATGACTCATTATTGACATCAGAGATAACATTAGCCCGATAAGCATCATTCTTTTCCTTCAAGTTACGATCGAACTGATCATGCTTCTCTGAAAGCACTGGAGAAGAAGCTCTGCTGTTCATAACTGAAGGGTCTTCAAAAGATCCTGCACTGGCACTTTGTCCAGGACTGCGACCTCTGTTAGGGATTTTAACAATTAATTTGTGATTATTAACCTCTGCCATGGGCACATCGACTGCTTTATCACATGTCAAACTGGACTGAGATAATTTTTCTGCACCTTGACTTCTATGCAAGGAAGAATTCCTACTTGAACCAGTCTCCCTTTGGATTCCAGATAAGGCCGGACCTTGGAAGCCATTGATTGATTTACGATGCCTGGAAGAACCACCAATGATCTTACTGGCAGTAAGTGAAACAGCAGTAGAGCTCCTTGCATCCTCCTTCCCAGAAACTCCCCCAGTTTTGGCATGGTCACTGGAACAAGATTGACTATTATTGTGGGACTGACTAGAGCTGCTACTTTTCTCATCCCTTGCAGCAATCATAGGAATGTCAGAGGCACCACTAACACCAGCATTACGAGGTTGTCCTTCTTTTAAGCTATTACCAACAGATACAGTAGATGGTACTGATTTCATAGATCCTGGAGAGACAGATGCAGACTTGGCCATAGTCTCCTCTTGGACAAGTTTGATTGGAGCATTCTTTGAAGCAGAAAATTGTGCAGCTGAACTCTTCATTGCAACCTCAGAGGATGCACCAGAATGTCTGTTCCCACCATGAGAAACTTCAGGAAGACGTGGCCTTGCAGCCCATGAGACAGCTTGATTAGAACCAGACTTTGCATCCATTTCAGCCTCAACACGTTTCTTCCACGTGTCAACTAGGCTCCTTGCTTTCTTCTGAATTTCCAAGTTCTTATGCGTACGCAGATGGTTCACTGACTTGCCAATGTTACACATTTGCAAAGCATGAAGATTTACAGGGAGCTTGTCCAATGCACGGAGTAACACGATGAGAAATTCCTCAATAGATTTATCGTTATCCTTGTGGCTGCTACCATCACCAATCTTACCTTTATGCACCTCCTGCAGCCACTCATCAAATACTAGCAATCCCCTGAGCTGCACAAACCGATTAAGACAATCAAACTTATCTGTAGCTGCTACAACACCAGCCAGTATTGATCGGCCCACCAAGTCTATCTTTTTGTCATTTCTCTCAGGCAGCATTAGGTGCACCAATTTCTCAACCCCTTCAGAGTCAACAAGTCCCCCCTTTTCCGTAAATTTTGCAATCTCAGATTTCCAAATGCTTTCCAATCTAAAGTGGCCAGAATCATTATCATCCATTTTTGCAGAACATTCTCGTTTAACAGGCTCAGAACCCTGATCTCCCCGATCCCTTTTCTTCCCCTTAACTTGAGAAGGAAACGATGAGGCACTGTTCTGTACGCTATCTGAAGTGGGTTTCAATTGTGAAGTCGATGTAGGACCATTAATTGGCTTTGGCGAACGCCCACCTTGGGGCACTGTTGCATGCATTTCTAAGTGCGTTTTATACAATAGCTGATCTACTTCTTCTTGTCGTTCCTGTAAAAAAGAAAAATCAACTACCACAAAAGATTGGTAATCTCACACCAAAATGCAAGAAGTGCATGTAAAACATACATTAATAAAATCTTGGTCAGTTAGCCACCATAAACACTTGTTTGTAATGTCATAAACTCGCCGACACACAAATGAGCAAATCCCTGATGGAAGTTCAACACCCTTAGGAAGGAAGGAAACTTTACACGGATGGAGTAATGATACAGCAGGAATCTCATCCTTATGAAAGGAATAGAATATTTCGTTTGGCGCGGCGTCCAAAAGGATGCCTTTGCCAAGCTTTACTTCAGCAGGTCGATAAAGCCAATTCACACCTAACTTTAACTGTTTCTCTTTACTAGTAGTCAGCCAACGGATTATTCCAATGAAAGGTGGGGAGTCCTGGGGTGGTTTGAAAAGAGCACAATCTCCAACACTGATCTTGCGTCCATCCTGTTCAGTGGGAGAAGGCAAACAAGGAACCTTAGCAAACTAGAAAGTAATTTATCTAAAAATGAAAAGGACCTACATAAACTGCATTTCCAATATAAAAACGTAATAAGCTCTTCGAAAAATACAGAATGCAGTATCAACCTTAAACATAAACAATTTCAGAAATAATAGACTATCAGAGAAAATCTGAAGTATCACTATTAACTATGCCATTGAAGTACCACTATAATCAACACCATGTAAAATTTTACGCATTCAAAAATTCCTACTAGAAATTCCAATAAGTGGTTTTCTTTCTCGCTTCCATTAATCGTAGAATTCTAACCAAATTATCGGGCATCAATCAATTATGCTAATGCACAAGGAAGAAGGTACAAGAGAAAAACAGAAGAAACGAATTTGAGTAAATAATTTAGAGAAACCCCAATTTCACAGCAACAAAAAATTTCCATAAAATATATAAAACAGCATACATCACATATTTCAATAATCAACAGATATTTAGTTTCAACATAAGTGCTTCTTAAATTAGCTCTATGATCCCCGCCCAATCATTAACTCAACGAAAGCACCTAACCTAACCATACAACCATACTGTCCGCGGTTGAAAACTTTAACCATCATTGGAACCATGAACAAACACAAATCCATATCAATACACTGTAAGTGAAATCTTGGTGTAGTTGTTAAAGGTGCAAGACGCACTAAGGAGTCAAGGGGTCTTGCAGCCTAGACGCAAGGAGCAGGCGCAAGAGCGACATTAGGCTCAAAACTTAAAAAAAAATAAAATTAAGGACTAATAATTATATATGCATAGTATCATTATAAATTGAGTGAAAATATTTCAAATTAATAGTTTTCTTGAACTAGATTAGAAAAAACTCATTTCTAACCCTTGTAACAAGACCTAAGACAATTAATTTTTCTATCTAAACTTATAATAATTGAAAACTTATTGACTATGACAAAAACCTTTCTACACTAAATGAACAGTCAAAAAAGGCCAAATAAAATGTAGAAAAAACATGAAAACATATGCATAACTATAAAAAATTATCACAAGCACAAAAATACAAAACTTAAAAACTCAGAAACAAAACCAAACCCAAAAATTTTTTTCTCACCAGAAATAGAATAGGTAGAAGGAGGGAAAAAAGAAATAAAACACCAGATATAAAACAAGTAGAAGACAGAGAAAGAAAAACAAAATAGGGTTGAAAAAATAAATTTCAGGCGCGTGATAGCTGGAAATGGACAGATCGGTGATCGGCAACCTTAGAATTGGGTGTTTGGTTGGATTTCGGTAACTTTCCGATAATGCCGGTGAACTTTCTGACGATTTTCTAGCATGTCAGCACCGCATTTTGACAGATCAGCCATCTGGGATTCCAGTGATCATGATATTTTGAGTGAAAGATGAATGTTGTAGTAGGAGTTAGAAAGGCACGCCAACTATGAATCTTGGATTATCAAACTCGAACTTCTCTTTCAAAAAGATAGAGGAGGAACTTCCAAACTCAGAGATGACATCAAACACTATTTCCTACATGCCACCCTCAGAGTCCTATAAAGAAACCTCAAGCATGAAGTCATATCTTCCTAAACAGGAACGTTATTTTTACTTTATTCTCTTGACCATAATGAAGTGAGGCTTGAGAAGTAACATTTGTGAGGAATAAAGTTACCTTAAACTCCCCCTTTCTCGTGTATATATAAGAGCAATATAAATGAACCAAAAAAATAAAAGGTGGTCATACTAGATGTCTATGTCCAATATACATACTGGAGGATGCTTACGCAATTTACTCTCACTGATTGATGGATACAAAACATTAACATTCAGCACTTCACAACCCAACATTAAGTTTATTAGGGAAAAGCTATACCTAAGACTTTTTTTTTTGTTTTTTTGGAGGAAAACTCTTCCACATTTTTCAATGTTCGGGACACATAGAAAAATTGATCAAGAAGACAATTCCCTTGTCAAAAGAAAGAACAAGTGTTCTCAAGGAACGTGGCGTCCTTTTGAACTAAGAAGTTATTATCTACACCAATAAAAACTCTTACGAAGAGAACGAAGAAGCAACAAGAATACAGCCCGCATGAACAAGTTTATTGACCACATTTTTATCGACCCTAATAGAGTAATTTTCTTCCCCTACATAAATTAAAACAAAATTTTGGGTTTTGGGCAAACAAAAGAAATTAACTCATTTCTAGTTTCTTGAGCACTTTCTGCACTGGGCGAATCCTTTAAACAATTAGTGTCTCAGAAAATAATTTCAACTGAAAAAATTATACTCCACAACAAAACAAGCAATAAATACATGTATAGCATATCTTTATCACATGCGTACTTTCTCAACAATTCCCACAAAAACACTTCTTGCTTCAATATCTTAATCGAATCTGAGGACCAAGCACAACAAAATGCACAGATACGCAGGGCAGAAGGCAAGGGAACAATTATCCCAAATTACAATTTTCCTAAACTAACAACCATAACAAAATAAAATTGCAGCGCATAATTTACTCGAATTTCAACATATGTAAATTCGTTAAATAAATAAAACATCCGAACTTAGTATCTACTCTGTGCTCATATTCCCGAGAATTCAATAGAAATGCAGCACTCTCATGTTATCAAAACATCAGAAACCACAATTAATAACAGTACACAAACGAAATAAAAGGAAGACACCCATTTCAATCTTCCCATACAACCCTATCAAAGGGAATAATAGGAAACAGATGCAAAGAACATCCGAAATAGAAACCAAATTCCAATACTAACCAAAACACACAATTATACGCAATCAGATTCTCATATTCAAGCTCTTACAAATCACTGACACCCAATCCCTCTAATTCCCATGAAAACAGCACCAATTACAACCAAAAAATAAAATAAAATATATCAAGAAAAAATAAAGTAAAAGGTACCTTGCAAAAGGAACTAGCTGGTGAAAGCGAAGAAGAAGAAGGAGAGGAAACATCACGAGCTACAACCGAACTGACACGAGTGGGTCCTGTCCACATGTGCCGGCCCCTTTTCCTTTCCTCACCTTCCCGCCCATGCATAGCCGTGCATTTTCGCCCTCGAGTACCATCAATCCCCTCTGCTCCACTTCCTTTATCTCAATTTCAACAATTACGAAACCCTAGATCCGTCTCTAACGCCAGCCCTCCCACCATCTGCCACCCGCAAAAGTCGAAACCCTAATTTCAACTTCCACCGATCGAATTCCAATCCAACGGCCTCCGATTTTGGCGATAAATCTGTCGCAATTGTGCTCCGATCCGTTAGTTCCGAACTAGAGAGAGAAAGGGTCGAGAATCTTAGAGAGAGAAAGGGAAGAAGAAAAGAGAAATCTAAGGAAGAGAGACGGCACAAATAAAAGGTGTGTTTGGGTACTTCGTGGAACAGAGTCGGGCAGATTGGGCAGCCTGGGCAGCGGGGTGATGCGTTACGTGCGTATTTTTACTTTTATTTTTATTTTTGTTTTTATTTTTTAAATTGCTAATGTTAATTTTATGGACTCTTTCTTTGTTAAATATAAATTATAGTAACAAATTGACAACTTTAATCCCAAAAAGAAAATTATCAACAACTCTTAGTTACTTTATCTGTCTTATTAACAATTTTTTTAAAAAAATAAATTAAATTAAACTACTTTGCAACTAATCAATCATTTATTGAAATAGATAAAATTTGTAATTTTCTATTTAATAAATTTTTTGTTAAATATTTATTTTACACCTTTGGAAATATGAATATAATTAACATTTAAATACTTTACAATAACTATTATAAATTTTTTAATTTTAGTTCAAATATGAATGTTAAAATTAATCAAAATAATACAATCATATTTTTATATGACTTTTTAATTGTTTTTTGATCAATTATAAGAATGCATGAATAAAATGATTTTATAAATAAATTTTTAGTTTTTATTGTCAAAGAAAATAAAAATTTCTATGCTTCCTCATTAAGCCCATAATTATGGCCCTTGATGACTATGACTCAAGAGCCGGGCTCAAAAGCATGGAGCCTAGCAGATCAGGCTTACATTGCATCCGTGTTTGAACATGGGCCACGGCATCTCCAATTGACCCGTTACGTTCGTTGCATTAGATGCCTTTGGGATGACAAAGGGGCGGGCGGGACAGGTTTTTGACATTTTTGTTTCCGTCCTAAGACCGGATCGAAATCAGCCTGGCCAGTTTGACCAATTTAATTAATAATAAATATAATTTTAAAAATAATAAATATATTATAAATATATATATATATATATTTATAATAATTAAAAATAAAAAATATTAAAAATTGATTTGAATCTGACTAAATTGATAATTAATTTGATTTTTACTTTCATCGATCCGATCAATTGATCTAATTTGATTTTCAAAATATTACTAATTAAGATAGATGTAGTGTGGGAAGGTCAAAGCAAGTGCGAAATGAAGTTGAGTTTCTGTTGTTCTAATTTTTCTATTTCATAATATTAAATATATAGTTGATGATTCATGATTTTCTATTTAATAATATTAAATATATAGTTGATGATTCATGATTTATGTTGCAATAATTTAATATGTTATTTAAAAGGTATTTTTAAAATACTAATAATATAAAATATGTAATTTAATAAATAATATTTATTTAAAATATATAATATATGAAAATCATTTTATAGTCTTCTATTTTTAGTTACCAATTTAATAGTTTCTACTAACAATTCTTTGTTTTTATTTTTATTTAGATAATTTTATATGAAAATTATAATTGTTTATGTGTTAAATAGTTAATTTGATAAATATTAAATTTTATCTCAAATAAACAGTTAGTAATAAATAACAATCATTTATATAAAACTAAATATGAGATTATAATTAATTATATATATTGATTGTAATTTTAAAATTATTTAAATAATATTTTAGAGGAAAAAATCACATTTAATAGTTATATTTGCATTTAAAAAACACAAAAATAGAACATTTATATTTATTAAATTAATATATTATAATATATATTTTTTATTAAAGTACGGATGGGTTGGAGACTCATAAACTCAGCCCATTTCATTACTATGTATAGGACAAGTATTCTTTATCCAGTTATTTTCTTTTTTTTCTTTTTTTTAGAGGAGAGAGTGAATGTTTAGATTTTTTTTTTTTTGTTATAGCTATTATATATTTCTTCTATAATATTTGAAGTTCAATTTTTGCTTGTGAATTTTTTTTATATATAACTCTTAAACTCCTTGATAATCAAAGATGAGTGAGCGACAAAAGACAAGTATAAAATGAAAGGAAGAAAGTAAATAAAAGAAATAGTGGACAATGATATTAATATTTATGTGCGAATGAACAACAAGACATTGAAAAAGAAACAAATGAACAACGTTAGATGAATGAATATCACAAGAAAAAACAATTTAGTGTATAACAATCATCTTGTGCATCTAACAAGGAAAAAAATTCAAATAAAAAATATTCATAAATCATAATAATGTTTAATTATTCTAAATTAATTAGCTCCCAATATAAAAAGGGCGGACTTTGTATCTTATAGGGCATCTTAATCCATCCTATTTTACTTTGTACTTTTATATTATAGTCTCATCTAAATAATATTTTACTCTAAGTTTCATAATACATTATCTAGATAGCATTCTACTAAGAATTCCATATTATATTCTTATCCAAATAACATCCTCCACTATTTATATTTATTGCATGATTTTTTTTTTAACAAATTCATTAAAAGTGTTAATGGAATGATTAATTAAGTAATAAAATCATATAACAAAAGATCAATTAGGTCTTTAAGCATATATCTTTTTTTTTTTTGAAAAAGATGAAATTCATTCAAATAGAAACATTATTCAATATAACAGAAAGTATAAATCTTGAAGCCTCATGCTCCTACATATTACAGCCTGACATAGAATAAGATGTTCGAGCTATCTCCTGAGCCATCTTGTTTGCAAATTGTTTGACAAATCAAATGACTACTATCCCACTCTCATCAAGTAGCCTTTTGCAATCTTGAATGACCAACCCCAAAGTAGAGTCAAAGCACTTTGACTTTTGAATGGCTTGCACAACCAAATTAGCATCAGATTCAACTATGACATTGGACCATTGTTGCTCTTTCCTTGATACTACACGCTTCTGCAACTATGGCAGCATCCAAGTTTAGATTACTCAAGGCCATAGCATCCTTAAAAACACTCGCATGATTCTGCAAAATATACCTGTTCCTCTCTTACGAGACCCTTGGTTATATGCAACATCAACATTCAACTTCCACCAACATAATTGAGGCTTTGTCCACGATTCAGCCCCCTCTTCCTGACTTTAAATTGAATTAGCTATTCGATTTCTGAAGTCCTGGGCCTGCTGCCAATATTTTCAAATCCATTTTTGCCTTTAACACAATCGAATGGCCATCCTTAAATTGTTGTTGTCGCACCACCATATTCCTATGATTCCACAATTCAAAGCACAACATAATAACAAACTTAATATGATTAATAGGGCACTGATTAAAAACGGCCTTGAGCCATTGCACAAAGAAGGACTCAAACCCCAAAATAAAATTCACATCTGAAGAGTGCCAACAATCTTTTACAAATTCACAAGTCACAAAAACATGTAGAATAGATTCATGCTTATACCTACAAATCAAACACCATATCTCAATAAGGACATGCCATAAATTCAATTGGGTTTTTATTCGAAGATATCTCACTAAAGCTCTCTAAACCATATTTTTCACTTTAAGCGAAATCTTCAATTTTCCAAAGCTTCTTCCACACACCTAAGTTGGGAGAATTCGTACCCCACTATTACCTTTTTTGGCCAACACATATGCACTTTTCACAGTATAGGTACCTTTTTTATCCTTCAACCACTGTCATCGGTTAGCAACAGACATAGGACTTAATGGAATTGAGAGAATTAGTCTTTTTCTCTCTACTTAAATAAGTCATTAATAATGTCCTCATCCTATCTTTGCTCGCCCACTTTCACAAGATTACATACCTTTTGGCCTTGTAACTCTATATGAATTGAAGAAACTCAAGGATTATGAACATTAAGCAACCAGGGATCATTCAAGATTGAAATACTAGTCTTGTTTCCCGCTCGCCAATAAACACTAGCCTTTACTAACTCTTGTGAAGCAAGAACACTCCGCCAAATAAAGCTCGGATTGTTGCCAATCATAGCCGTCAAAAAGTTTCCATTGGGAAAGTACCTAGCTCAAAAACTTTTAGACATAATAGTGGAAGGATTAGATAACATGCACCAACCTTGTTTTCCTAAAAGTGCAAGTTTAAATTCTTTGATTGTGTGAAACCCCATACCACCCCTACGTTTTGAGCTGCTTAACTTATTCCAATTCATCCAGTTAATGCCTCGAGAACTTAGAACTTACATTTTGTTCTTCCCAATCATATTTGAGAGGCCAAGGTAAGAACTAACATCACTGACTTCTTGAACTCCCAACATAGAATAAAGAAGTCTTTGATAGTCCACCTTCATATTCTAGCTAAACGATACAAAGAATTTATTCAGATTCATAATATGGCAAAAAATTTTAGCATAAGATCTTAAGATTTCCATCACCATCTAGATTTTTGTCCCCTAACTTTTTTTTTTTTAAAAAAAATAGCTATCATTAGCAAAAAATAAGTATGAGACTAAGGGAGCACCTCACGCCACCCTAAAACCATGAAGCCACCTCTTTGCTCAAAATTTTGAAAAGCAACAAAAAGACCTTCAGCTCCTAAGATGAAGAGATATAGTGAGATTGGATCACCTTGTCTAAGTCCTCTCGAAGGGATAATTGATTCCAATTCATGACAACCATGAACTACCCTGTACCGGATAGTAGAAAAGCACATGGAAATCAAGTTAATCCATCCTTGATGGAAACCCATTCAAGACATCCCTGACTTTTGATAACCCTATTGCATACGGTCATATCTTTTACTTATATCAAGTTTCAGCACCATCCACCCATCTTTACCTTGCCTTTTTGCATTTCACATAGTGCATTAGTCAAACGACACCATAATATTGTTTGATATCAACCGTCCTAGGATAAAAGCACACTATGAATCATAAATTATATGGGGCAAGATAAGCTTTAACTAGTTTGCTAGGACCTTTGAGATCATTTTGTATAGTATGTTACATAGGGCTATTAGACAAAGATCTCCCATCACCTGCAGGTTTTTCTTGTTTGGGATGAGGACTAAGTTAGTATCATTTAACCCCTTTGGTAGTAAACACTAATCAAAATAACTTTTAACAGATCTCACCACATCATTACCAATAATACCTCCAAAATTCTTGATTGAAAGTTGCATTCAACCCATCCAAACATGGTGACTCATCCAGACCCATCTAATCAATCACACTCTTAATTTTGACTGAAGAAAAAGGCTTCAACAGTTCCATATTATAATCGTCTATGATTAGACATGGTAAATAATCTAAGAAACCTTCATTTACACTGCCATTAGAAGTGTACAACAAATTGAAATAGCTAGTAACCATATCTAAAAGCCCATTTTCCCAGTTTATCTAATTACTATTATCATCTTTCAATTTATGAATTTGATTATTGCCTCGTCTAGAAGATGCCAAAGTATGAAAGTACTTGTTATTCTGATCACCTACCTTCAGCCACAATTACTTAGATCTTTAATGCCACAAAGTCTCCCTTCAATCTAGAATTGTCATCATTAGACGGTGTACTCGCTTGTACTCTTGAACTGACCACTGATCAACCGATCTTTACATCTATTAATCCGCTGCTTAAATTGGCTAGTCACATTTTAACCCCATTTCTCTAAGGCGATATTGCACCAGCTAATTCTTTCTTGAATATCAATATGCTGGGCAAATCCCCAACTCGATTTCACCACATCCTTACAAGATAACTCTCTCAGCCAAGCATTCTTAAACCAAAATCTAGCCGGACTAGCTTGGGTATTATTACCAAACAGTTGAAGAAATAATGGACAATGAACTTAATTACTTGAATTCTAAGTTCCAGAGTTAAGATGAACTGAAACTTGAAAGCCAATCATCAGAGACTACCACTCAGTCTAACTTCTGTTCAACCAACCAACTTTGAATCGTTTCCTCTTTCCCAAGTAAAAGGATGACCCAGAACAGGAAGGTCTCGTAAGCCACAGTCAATAAGGACTCTAGCAAAGCCTTCAATTAAGTTGGGTAGGTATGGAGGACCCTCGTTGTTTTTCATCTTGATGCAAAATATTATTAAAATCACCAACCGTATACCATAAAAGAGAGAATTATGCGTTAATTGTCTCAACGAATCCTAAGTAACATGACGATTGCTACAATTTGGTTCATCATAAAATCCTGATATTCTCTAATTCGGTCTCCCTTCAACTCGAGCAATTACATCTCTATGGTGGTTTAAGAAGTTGAGTAGTTGGGCATCATCATTACTTCTTCAGAACAACTCCAAACTGCCTTTATGCCCAATAACAACTCCAAACTCCCTTAAAGCCTAATTTTTTTTAATTCTTTCTAATTTCTTATGATGACATAAAGTCTCTATCAATAACACAAAGTTAGGCATTTTTTATTAACCAAATCCAGTAGGACTTGGATTGCACGTGGGTTCCTAAGCCCAGGGTACTTCCAGCTTATCAGACTTATAATGATAAGTGGGCTTGGATATCAGGTTCAGCCATATCTAAGTTTTTTTAGCCCAAATCATTACGTTGGCCCATCTATTAAATAGCCACATTGCAAAGGTCCATTTCAACGTTCCCTTCCACAACCCGGCGTTGTTTGGTATCTAAGATGGTAATTCCCTCATATTGGCTTAGGTCTGCATCATTTTGAGGGGAAACTAAATCAGTATTCATGATCTTACCTTTTCCCTTACTTCTCATATCGGCAGAGTTAACTGCCATATCTCCTACCACATTTCCACTATTTAGTATTCATATCTTATCCATTACTGGAGATTCTTGGGTGTGGTTGACCAGTTTCCTTTTCTACCAATGCTCGAGTCTGATCACTAGCCTCCTCCATTACAAGTGGAACAACTTTCAACCACCACTAACAGATAAATGCATGTTATCTTATTGGTTGCGCCTTCATCCATGAACCAAAGGGCTTAGTGATTTCACTCAAAGACTTATTGAATAACCAATCACATAATTTTTCAGATTGACCTAACTTTCCATATATAAAGCAGAAGGTTGGGATTCTTTCATACTTAAACATTTCAAGGGAGTTTCAACATTCATTACCATTATGACTTGAATAAAATTCTTCCACATGTTAGAGACGTTTGTAGGATCCAATTCCACGAACAACCCCAGGTAGTTCCCAATGTCCTTAACTACCCTTTCAAACATAAAACCAACCTAAAGATCATAAATTTGAACCCAAAATTCTACATATGTTTGTGGGATTTGTTATGGGTGTTCATTCTGACCAACCCTCTTCATTATTAAAAGATTATTATTAAAAGTCTACAGGCTACCCTAAATGACTCTTTTAACATCCACTTCATAGAAAAATTGGAATAGATAGTGTTGATTTTCCAATTCCTAAATGAGAATCCCCTACCAAGCCTCCAAAGTGCCGCCAAAGTGTTTTACATAGAAGGGAAATCAATGATATTATCAGTCAAAAAATGACCCACTATGCTACAATGTAAATAAATAAGAGGGTGATTTATGCCCCCTATTATCATAAGATATACCTCCTTCCTCCTCCTAAACAATTTGTATATGAGCACATTGCTCTTAAAGGTCTTGCATGGACATACTACTGTTACCCATAATAATCAACGAAAAAAGTAGATGAAACAGGCCAACAAAGATAACAACAAAACATAGAAAGAAACCTCAGACTAGCCAACAGGACTAAGATCCCTTGTCACAGAGATCATATGCATTTTGTATTTTATTTGAGTGGATTTTGCAATCAAACAACCTAGTAAGCATATATCCAAAATTTAAATGAGTTGAAATGAACATTGTAGTTTATTTTAACATAATTGTCACGAATCTTATAAATTTTAGTTCAATTAAATCCTAATGATAATAAAATAATTAAAAATTATTTTTATCATTTATAAATAATAAAAATATAAAAAATAAAAACTCAAATAAACGTTTTTCTAGTTAATTCAACCTATACTTGAATTTAAAGAGTTCATTTTTAATAAGAATAATGAAAATTAAACTATATATTTTTTACATTAATAAACTTTATTAAAGAATTTATAAAAATAAATTAATTCACTCACATATTTCAAAAAAGAATAAAATAAAAAAAATTCAAAAAATTTAAACATTATAGATAATGAATTTACGTAGTTATTTTTTCTGCACATAACCCAATAAAAATAAATTTAATATTTTTATTTTTTTTGTGAATTTTAATAAATCCACCTCATTTATCGATTTTATATGGTCTAATATTTATATTTTATTGAGTAATATTTAGAGTAATGAGAGGAGAATATATATTTACACAATGATGAATTTATGAAATAATGTTATCCCTCATGTATTTTAGTTAAAATATTTTCAATTGTTCAAATGTAAGATGTTTTAATAAGACAAATAAATAAATAAAAATTATACATTAACGAATATTTATGACAATCAAAACATGATTAAAAATAATCAATCAAATAGAATAATTTTAAAATTATGCATATAAAAGTACTAGTGAAAAATGTTATTAAAAATACGAGAAAATCAAGATTTTCATATTTTATAAACAAATCAAACCACATCTATCAGAAAATAAAAATCTATCATATCGTAATAGGTAATTTTTGAATAAAAATTATGAATATGACATTCATGAATTATTATCTTCTAGTTAACAAGCTAACCAAAAAGACTTAAAAATGACAGAGTACTATTTAGAACAACTTTATCCTTTTTTTCATCTTTTATTTTTTCATATCCTTTAATTATTCGAGCTAATTTTATCGATACATCTAAATATTTTTTTTATATGGTGCTCTCGGGGTTGAAGAAAACACATGCACATTAATATGTATAAAAGTGCATAAAATATTATTTATTTAAGTGAATATAATAAAATCAATAGGTGTCTTAGTCTGTTCTCATAAGATTATAGGTTGTTATATGACAAATGTGTGTGATAAATTTATACAATAAGTTATATATGAGTAGAGTATTCAATTTTGAGGATTTGAAGTGAAATTTTTTTTTTTCTTTTGAAAGATAAATATGCTACTTTTTGAGTTTTATTTTTTGTATTATTAATTAGTTGAATTATTTTTATTTTTATTTTCAAAGATGAGGATAAAGTAGTCTATTTTTATAAATTTCCTAATATAATTTATTAATTTAAAATATTATTATTCTTATATTTTTTAAAAAATATTGAATGAGTTAAATTTAAAATATTTAATAAAGTTTATTATTTAAATATCATAATTTAATTTTATCATTTTTAAAAATATTTAACTCACTCTTTACATTTAAATGTGATTTAAATTTACCAAACTTTTTAGCTTTTTGATATTTTTATCATTTATAAAATAAGAAAACAAAATTTAATTATTTAATTATAATTAGACTTTAATTGAATTAAAATTTATAAAATTTATTCTAATTAGGTCAAAATAGAGTAAAAAATTAATTTGATATTATTTAAAATTTAAATATAAATTTGAGGATGCAATTGATATTTTATTTTATGATTTTATTATCAATTGCATCAAATCAAATTGCATACATTTTAATAATGGAGGCTGAATTTTAAAAGCTTCATTATTGGGCTTGTATTGGGACCATTGAAACAGGATTATAGCTTATGATGTTTACATCAAATGAAAAATTTTTTCCCTTAACTTGGCTCATGCTTCTCCTTGGAAACACATTAAGTAGAAGTGCATATGTTGATGTTAACTTAATCTAACATAAAATTTAACAAAAATCTAAGTAATTTGTCAAACTAATAGTGTGATGATCGAGTGATTATATAATGGAAAAGTTTAAAATTTTCAAATCCTTTAATCTCATCATCTCTCTTTAAAATTTCTGATGCATCAAAAGAAATTCTACAATCTTTCACAACGATTGAGACTTATGCAACTTTGATTGCATTGAGCTGGTTGACTACTTTCAAGATGCGTGATTTTATGTTTGGGCCTTTTGTTTGAATTAAACTCCTTCTCGGCCCAAATTGCAAAATGGTTCATACTCAAACATTGGGTGTGTAAGGGCCCAACATTAATCCAAAGCAATAAATTATATGAATCTTCAGAACTCAAAGCAATAAATGCTTTCAATAGTGCTTAATGAAAAAATTATTTTAAAATTTATAATTTAATAAAATTAAGAATTTATTCAATAATATTAATATGAATAAAACTCACCATAGATTCAGCATCACTAGATTAAGAAATGTACCTATAAGTATTCTTGATGTTGATTAATATAATTATTTTATATGTATATATGTGTTTATTTATGTTACTGTAAGCTTATTTCACTTTTAAAATTTGTAAACACAATTTTGCATAGACTGCTACAAAATTTTTGATTCTATAACTGGATAAAATAATTTTTTTTTCTTTGAGTTCAAATTGTTAAAAGATTATAAAAATAATTTTTCATGAATTCGTTAAATTCAACTTAAATCTGTCTGTTTAGACATATTCAAGAGAAAATATATTAAATGAGAAAATATAATAAAGAAAAAACTTAAAAATCTCTCACCGCACTGAATTTAAAAAGGAATGAAATTCTTTCATCCGCCATGCTCTGAATGCAATTTACAGTATGGAGTTGATAAGACTGCACCATTTCCATTCCCATGTTTTCTCCATGCAGAAGTCTCGCACAAAAAAAGACAAACAAGAAGAAAAGAATGTAGCGGCAAAGGTCATATATACAGAGATAAAAGAGGGACAATACGAGACAAAAATTAATGAGAAGAAAACAGTGCAATATTTTTACCAAATATATGGTTTTCTTTTTAATTAATTTATTTTTGCAAGTTTATATATATAAACACACACATACTTCTACGAGTGGTCCTCCAATAGAGACATTAATATGTTACCAACTTTATTCCAAAAAAGAAAAAGTACTAAATTATTTGATTACTTGTTAAACTTCAAATGGATATCTAAATAACTATAAAATAATATATCAATGTTTTCTTATTTGTAAAACAACTTAAAATCAAACTTATTTATATTATTGAATTTACTTATACTTTGAAATAAAACTTTAATATAATAGTTTCGAGTTCGTGTGTTTGAAAATTAAAATATATAATATAAATATATATTAACAGAAAAAAGTTAACACATATATATATATTATAAATTAATTAGTTGTTTCTTATTATATAATTACAAAATCATTTTCTCTAAGGGCAACATATGGTATATTGTTACATAGACAAGAAAGATGAACCCCTTCTTTATAGTTCTACCAATATACAATAAAGAAGGGAGGATTATTGGTGTGTGAAAGAGAAGGCTCAACTATTCAAATCCATTTAAAAATTTAAAAATTAAATAGAAAGGGCAACAAACAGGCATCCAAAAAAGGCCACAAAATTTCCTTCAATTGTGGTTCCTGTAAAAGGAGGAAGTTGGGTGATATCGGTATCCCTTATAGATGTACTAAAAAGCAACACCCATGTTCTGTTTCTTGTTTTCTTCTCCATGCACCTTTTTTTTTTTTTTAATATATATAAAAAATATATATTTTGAAATATAATTATCCTAATTTCAAGAATACCCATTTACCGCTCTAACATTCCATCATTTTTATAACATGATTTTGCTACGATGTCACCTTACCTTGAGATTTACGTGGATATGAAATCGATTATTCATTGAAGCTCCACGACACGTGTCCATTGGAGGACAAAAGGACAAACTTAAATACCAGCACCAGGACGCTCTTTCCCTTGCGCTGCTGCTAAAGAATCATTTCCCCTTAACTTCAACCTTTTTCATTTCACATGGGTGGCTGGACCCATCTGCGTACCTTTTCTACTAACTAAAGTGTGCCATGATTGACACAATCATGCAGTAGCAGGACTGTAGCATAAACATAAAATTATGAATGAATATAACTTGTAGCTACTATACCACTATTCATGAATGAAGAAATTTTATTATTTTGATATATATATATATATATATATATAGTCATAAATTAATTCTTCTGATAGTTTTGCCAATTTGTTCTTTTGCCCTAATGATTAAAAAAAATGGACTTGAACGTTTAGTTTTTAATTTTATTTTTTTTTTCAAATTAAAGTGAAAAATTTTGAAAACATCCACATATATAATAAATTATCATTTTAAATTGATAACTCTTTGACAATCTCTCAATCTATATTTCCATGATTATGTTCTTGCACAGGCCAAAAAAAAAAAATCATCTATTTTAGTGGATGGGTTCAATTAACATCACTTTTAATCTTCCTACTAATCCACGCACATAATTAAATTAACTGAATAAAGTGGCAAAAAATGCGTTTTTTTTTTCTTTTGTCATGATGCCTAAGTGTTGTTATCAAGCTCAAAATTGAACACGCTAATCAATCCCTTTTCATCACATAATAATACTTGTTCATTTTTAAGTTTATTTCTTTTCAAAGATATGGCAGTGTATAAGTACTATAAAATCTCTGTTCTTTTGCCCTTTCTCCTGTTGATTTACCCAAATTCATTCAAAATAACAATAATAATAACAGTGCACTTCCTATCAGTTATATTTCTGTGAAGAAACAAATGGGTAATGAGATTTTTTATAACATATTAAGTGTTATAATGCAAAGTAATTATTCTCTTTTATTTGCCAAATCAAATTGGTTATTGAATTAGTCGGCTACTTGATTTATGATTTAGTCGATAATTTAACAAAAGATTATCTAAAAAATGTTTTTAAAATATAATATAATAATAAAAAGTTTTTAACATTTAAAATTTGAGAAAAAAGTGTAATTTTAAAAATTTTAAATTTATTATAAAATGACCATCATAATTGATTTTTTAAAATTTTAATTAATTAATTTTTAACTTTAATTGACCAATTTCATTCTTAATTCCAGTAGTTATAAAAACACTGTTTCTCTTCAACAATGATATAAAAGGCCTTAAGTGTTTTGTTCAATTAAGAACTCGCATAAAGAAACAGAGACAAATCAACATTGTCTCCATTTGTTGTGATGCCCTATAATAAGATTAGACAAATAAATTTATACTTCATAATTATTTATATCTGGTGAATGAATTTTAATTTCCTAATTACTGTAATTAGGAGATCCAAATAAAATAAAATAATTTAATTTTTTCTTTTTGTATTTCATTTCTCACCAGTACAATTAGTACAGAAATAAAAGATAAATTGGACAATGTATTCGGCTCGGTCAACAGTGAAAACTGATGGAGCGTCATTCATTTATCGGCCAGTGTTTTGCTGTCATTTTTCCAACTATCATTCGCGAAATTTGTTATGTTATGTTATGTCACCGAATCTGTGGATGCTTTTTTAACAATCATGTAACGGAAACATTAGTTCAAGTAAAGGTTTTATTCCTTTTTTTTTTTTTCAGTTGGAATTTTTGAATTAGTATTTATAAATATTTTTTCAATGTTTCTTAAATTTTAAATTTTTCATTTTTTTTAAATTAAAAAATTGAAAAATTGAAACTTGTTCATTCATCCTTTTTTTTTTAAATACTTCGTTTTCTATATTTACCTGTAAAATTCATACTGCTATTTTTTTTTTCTTAAAATGACACTTCCCAAAATATATCAATTGTTTAATGTGTATATATATACATAATTCCACAATTTAATAACTTCATATAGTGTAGAATACGATATGAATAATAACTTATTATAGTTTCCATAATTTAACAAACTCAATGGTTTTGTGAATTAGTATTCCCTATATCTGACCCATGTGTTTGTGTTATTAATTAAAACAATACTCAATAAATATTAATTTTCATTTCTTAAGTTTTTTGAAAAAAATTCACAGGGTTTAAATATTTCATAACACATTAAGTTGACATGAAAATACATATTAAGAATAATTTAGAAAATGATTTCATTTGACGCACGATTTGATCCAAGAATAACATTAATATAAATTAAGTCATCATTTTAAATTATTTATCACATAATTTTAAAATATCTGTTCTAACTATAATTCTGATCAAACACCTAAAATTAGCTCTTTATATATTTGTAAAAGTTTATTTTTACTTGTTTTTACAAATTTAAAGAAACTCTATATTTTCATGGAGGATATAATTGAAAATAAAATAAATTAAGCAACATAAGTAAAAGCGCATAACTCTTAATCCATAATGATATTGTAACACAAACGTATTTTAGAGATTCATAATGAATTTTTTTTTTGTCGATCTCCTTTTTAGAGATGTAAATCAACTATATTATTTATGCGTATGTCATATTCAATTTAATTGATTGTTTGTAAAATTTGGTCTAATTTGAATATGATTTGTCTCTTTGAATTTTATTTTCATGTTTATTTTGAATTTAGTTATATTTCTCACATACACATATATATTGCATTTTTTTGACAATTTAATTCAATGCACACATATAATACTGAGATACCACACACACACATATTACATGTTAGACCTCTATACATTGAGAAAGCTCATAAAAAGTTCATTGCATTAAAAATGGATATAAGCTATAACTAGATTAAATTTTATATGCATAATTGAATTGTATTATGTGCATGTGAATACAAAATCAAACAAAAATTATATGATTTTTCATGATTACATGCTATATAATTGTGTATCAACACTTGCATATGAAATTTGGCTAATTTATTAAATACTTGTAAAACACTTGACAAATAGATCAATTATCATGATAAATGCTACGAATCAAATGAGATTATATATATATATAGCACCCAACCCTTTGAAAAATAATGTATGTTTTTCTCAAAGGACTTTTGATTTAAAAAAAATATAGAAATTGGAATCAAAATAGAAAATTCAATGTTTTGAGTTGACTTCACTAAAAATATGAATATGTAAAATTATAATGAGAATCTTTAACGGGCGAATCAATTATTCTCATAGCTCTAAGAACATCTCTAATAGTATTTTTTAAAACAAAAGAACATATTTTGAGTAATAAAAAGTATTTTAAGAAATTTTAAACGTAAAAAGTAAATAAATTTATTTAAATCTAATGAACTATTTATATTTCACTTTTCATTTTAATTTATCTAATGTTAATTTGTGAGAAAAGAGAGAAAAAAGTTTTCAAAAAAAAAATAGAAAATAAGATAATAATTATTGATATATATAAAAAACTGAATTATCTTAATTATATTTTGCATAGATAATAAATTTTAGATAGCAAAATTTATTTTCTAATTTATAATTTAGAATTAAAGAGTATTAAAGTTTTATTTTATTTAATTGTTTTTTTATAATAATGATTTTAGCTTGAATAAAAAATAAGTTACGAAATGCTTTAACGCGGGTACGGTGTGGTCCAACAAGAGAGTGATTTATGGAGAAATAGGACCGACACACAAAGGATCATAGTGGCAGTTTTGTAATTTCGGCTTACTCCGCGTAATGGGTTTTTGGGTATTTAAAGTCTATCCTTGTAGAGAATATTCCAATGAATCAAACTCACAATCTCTAAGCATGATGTCATTTTTGGATCAAATTCCACAATTTTGGTATTTTTTAGAAGTTTCATGAAATTAATAACTTTTTGTACAAGTTTCGTATTAAATGTAGTTCTGAGATTTTTGTTATTTCTATTTATTATTTTTAGAATAAGGCATTGATTACATTTTTCTTTCTTTTTTTTTTGGTAAATTTCATTTTATTGTATCCTTTGTTGACCATATATTTTTATATTAAAGTTGAATTTACTTTTTTAGTCATTTTGGAATTTAGATTTTGAATTTAATATAAATATATATGCCTATGGAATGGTGAAAAATAGATTGGAGCTGAAATAAAATTACTTGAGAGATTTTTCTCTTTATTTCAAAGTTTAGTATTTTTTGAGAATCAATCATTTTCATATTTATTATTTTGATATTTATGCATGAATCAACATATTAATAGAAAAGTTATTTTCTTATTGTTTATGTTTTTTTTTAATCTCATATAAGTTTATATTACATCACATTCTATAAAAACCAAGTCAACTATATATTATTTTATCAATTTAAATATATTATTAAATATATAAAATGATTTATTAAATATTAAACTAAATATTTAAATTATATAAAATTAAAAAATATAAATAATAATATAATTTTATTAAGACGTTTAATTCTTTTTCATCATTGATATTAATATTTTATATTTTATACTCAGTATATAATAATATAGAAATTTTATAATTTCTTTTAAACAAGATATCAAAATTTGTTTGATAATTGATAATCAGTTTTTATATTATAAAAATAAATAAAGAAATTAATTTTGATTTTCAACAAATCAAACACTAAAAAGAAATAGTGATTCATTTTTCAATTCTACTAAATTATCTCTCCATTTCAATTTTTTTTTTCCAAAATTTGAATTAAATAAACCTATTTTAATTTAAGTTTTTGTTCAGTAGAAATTATTTGGTGAAATTTGTCTAAATTCACACTTTTCTCTTTTAGTCACTTCATCACCAACCAATCTATTTTCCAAATATAACCCAACAGATGAGTGTCTCTGCTGAATATTATTATATATCAAAATATAATTCATTAATATCTATTTAAAATTTAAAATCAAATATGTAAAAATATAAAATACAAGTGTACAATATAATATTCATATTAAATATGAAATATAAATACATAAAAAAACTTTTTTCAAACTACAACTCAAATCTTAATCTCCCTACAAATATAAACGGAGAAATAATTTTCAAATTTCAAATACTTACATATATACACACATATATAACAAAAATAATATTAATACAAGAAAAATTAGAATAAAAATTATCGATTCGAATATAAGTATCATCTCAAGATTATCTGGCTTTTTCATTTTGAGACAATACGAGATACAAATTTTTGATTATTTCGCTTATTTTTTATAAAATTTTTTAAATTAATTTGTGGTCAAATAACTAAAATTAAAATTAAAAAAATATTTTGTACTTGAAAAGACAGAATATTGTAAGAATTTCTGTTTATAATTTGCATTGTCATTAAGTAGTGTATAAATAACTAAAAAAAAAAAAACTAATAAAAGAAACCCATTAGTTAACCGACGTTGAGGTGCAAAGAAATTAAAGAAAATAAACTATCAAAAGCAACACAGTTATCTTTTCAACACTAACAGTAAATCCGACGCCATGCACTTCGATATTGTGCTAGTCACCAGACCGGAGCGATGAAGTCGTGTGATAGAATAGCAGGATAACTCTTTTCCAGAGAAACATACTGTTTGTTTTGTTGGATATTTTGGTTTATTTAAATAAGAATAAACAAATTTTTTCTCTAGGGTTTTAACTTTTTACCTTTTTACCCAGAAAAGGGGAGAAAGCCATAGCCGAAGAACAGGAGCCAAAATTTCATGGGGGTTGCCAGTTGTAACCAAAAAAATGTGACTAGCAGGGATTGGGGAAAGGGTATATACGTATATAACACTGATTAGGGATGAAGATACAGAGAATGTGTCGGCTGTCCTTTTTGACCCTTTTTTAAGCCTTCCTATCTCCCTTCTTGGTTTTTCTGCTACGCCACCCCACACGTGATCATTCTCCCCGTTAAATTCCCCAAAATACCCGCCTTATCCTCAATTATTTCAGAATTTGGCCGACACTTAGACACGCCCACATGGGCTCTTACTTTAGGGGGCTAATTCCGTCTTTTCATGCACTGTTAGTCGTTGGTCTGCCAAAACTAGGTGCACTCTTCAAGGGATGCTTCGACGACACCTCGATTGACAAAACGATGCCGTTTCAACCAGTTTATATCGAAATTATACTGCGTTTTGTTTTTCCGAAAAATTATCTGTCTGCAGAGCAGATATATATGAAAGCAACCAGCAACACAACACACATACTGATTGGCGATGGCTTCTGGTATGTACGTTATAAAAAAAAAAAAAAAAAGCATTGAATAATTTTAGAGAGAGAAAGAAAGGAAGGAAGGAAGCGAGTTAAACTTGTCCTTTATGTCACTCATCCTACACTTCTTACTACCTTCTCATATAAAACTTGTTTCAAGACACTGTTTTTTCTGCTTTTTTAACAACAATACAGTTGTGGGTTTTTGTCTCTGTTTGGTGTTCACCCTTTGTAAGTGAGCAACAACAACAACAAGAGCAAAAAGCTCTACCTTTGCTTTTGTTTCTTTCATATTTATTATTATTTTTGCTATTTACTATTGTTTTCTTGGGCTGGTATGGTGGTGGGGTGCATTATTTGTTTTTGACTTTAATGCTTTGATACTTGATTTTGCTTTCGAGATTGCTATTCTTGAAAAAAAGTAATTTATTTTTTCCCTTTTCGTTTCAATTATTTAGACCATATTTTTTTACTTCTGTATTCTGCTACAGTTACACTTCCATTTTCCATTCTTCTACACTTGTTCTTATCTTTCTTGGTGCCTATATTACATAGTACATGTGGGCGGTTTTCTGCTCTTTTGGGTCCTCACATTATTGAAGGTGTTTTGTTTCCTCTAGTTTCTTGTCACTTCAGTGAGTTTATTCATCTCTGAGATTTGGGATCTGGGTTCACCTTAGATATGGGTATTTGTGCGGCTATTACTAAATTTGATTGATTCCTCAAATCTTTCTTTTTCTCTGTGTGTGTTTCTTTTTGGGTTATAGGGAGAGAGTGCTTTTAGATTGAGAAGGAGGGAGATTCATGGCTGGAGGTGGAGGAGCTGGTGGTGGAAAGGCGGAGGAGCCTCAGCCACACCCACCTAAGGAGCAGCTTCCTAACATTTATTTTTGCATTACCAGTCCTCCTCCATGGCGTGAGTATACTTTTTAACTTGAAGATCATTTTTTTTTAACCGTTTAATTTTATGTTCTTTAATTTAATAGGGTATTGAGATTCTAAATTCTTTGTTGAATTTTTAAGGTTAAGTTCTGTTGTGTGAATCTAGTTGGGTATGTTCTAGGTAAGGTTTTAGTATTTTTATATATATATGTGAAGGTATGAATCTTGTTTTAGTTGAAAGTTGCCTTTTGAGCTATCTTTCTTTCTTTCTCGCTTTATGGTAGATGCCCTCCTTTTCAAAAGGTTAAATGCTGTTCCGTGGAAATAAACCCTACTGTCTTACTGATTGAAGATTCGGGTCTTATTGGAACAAGGGAAAAGGAAAGTTAACTACTTTCTAATTAATTAATCTGTTTAATTTTGGGGAATTTCAATGTATTTTCTGTTGCTTTTCTTTTCCTTTTTGTCAACAGAGGATGTGGTCTTGTGTCAATGATAATTCAATTTTGTTTCATAGTCTTAACTTAATTTTTGTTGATATAATTTTTCTTTCTTTTACCCTTAATTCTTTTGTTCTTTCGGATGGCTCAAATACGACCACAAGAAACCTCTTCTATCATCCCATTGTATTTCTGTATGTCATATTTGTGAGAAATTTAACCAACAGTTTTGATACTTTCATGTTTTTACACATTACTGTATGTGTGAATGCATCTTGTTTAACTTTAGATAATTTGCATTTGATCAATTAGAAATTATTTATGTGATGTAGCCGAGGCTATCCTGCTTGGTTTCCAGCACTACCTGGTGATGCTCGGGACAACTGTTCTTATTCCCACTGCTCTTGTTCCTCAAATGGGTGGTGGAAATGTAAGCCCTTGAAGGAAAAATTAGCATAAAAAGATAATTCTTGCTGATGAATTTCCATCAAATATGGTAATTATGTTTCATAGGTGCTCTCTAATCATATGATTTTAAGTGGCATTTTTTCAATTTTGTAGAAGGAGAAGGCCGATGTGATACAGACACTTCTCTTTGTTGCTGGTTTGAACACATTGCTCCAGAGTTTGTTTGGAACTCGATTGCCTGCTGTTATTGGGGGCTCTTATACCTTTGTGCCAACTACGATTTCAATTATCCTTGCTGGTCGATTTAGCGACAATCCAGACCCTATTGAGGTTTGGTGATCCAACTTTTCTGCATTCTATAAGTTATTTTAGATTTCTCTTTAGCTAATATTGCGGTGAGCTATAATTAATGCCTAAAATTCTGTATTAAAACCATCTCGGTGGGTTTACTTAAGATAAAAAGTACAATGGAAGAGATGGTATAACCCTATGATACTTTTTTATGCTTATGCAGCGATTTAAGAAGATAATGCGTGCAATACAAGGTGCCCTTATTGTTGCTTCAACTCTTCAGATTGTTCTTGGCTTCAGTGGTCTTTGGCGTAACGTTACCAGGTTAGCTCAGAACTTGAACAAGTCCTCATAATTTCAGCTTTCCATGAACTGTTTGTATAGCCGTTTTACCCTCATGTCAAATTTACTAAATTTATTGAGTTATAAGCTTTCATTCTGTTATTGTGAGTCAATTAGATTTACAAATTCATGGATGCTTATGCAGTAGCTTTTGCATCTTTACTAACACGTTAATGTTTTTCTTGATTAGAGTCTGCCTTAAACAAACATCATTTAGAACTTGAATAGTTGAATTGCTTTTTTCTTTTTTTGTGGAATAAATCCCAGGTTCCTAAGTCCACTTTCAGCTGTTCCTTTGGTAGCCCTTGTCGGTTTTGGGCTGTATGAGCTTGGTTTCCCGGGGGTAAGTGTCCTTTTGTCCCATATGTATGGACAGAGATGCCTATGATGTACATGCTTGTTATGAAAAGAGACCTTGTTTTATTGAATTTAAAATTTTTGTATTGGACACTAGGTTGCCAAATGCGTTGAGATTGGACTGCCAGAGCTTATCATATTAGTATTCATTTCACAGGTATTTCTGCTGATGCATTGTATGTTCATTTTTTTTATGACTATTTCTGTCACATTAGGTTCTGTTATATCCTTTATTTAAGCATTTTCTCTTAACTAACCTTGTGAAACAATAGTAACAAATTAGGATCATTGATTGTTTTTATTTTGCAGTATATGCCACATGTGATAAAGTCTGGAAGACAAGTTTTCGATCGCTTTGCTGTGATATTCTCAGTGGCGATTGTATGGGTGTATGCTCACCTACTTACTGTGGGTGGGGCCTACAATGATGCAGCACCAAAGACACAAGCTACTTGCCGAACTGATCGTGCTGGGCTTATAGATGCTGCTCCATGGTAAGTTTGCAAAAATTTATTTATTTTTTCTGAGGGGAAAGTTTACGTTGTATTCTTAAAGGTGTGAATCCTGGCATTTATTAATCAACATATGCCATTGCTGTTTGTGAGTCCTTTATGATGGATCCTGATTTTTTGCTTCTCGATGCACTTTAACCTACAATATCCTGTAAAACATTGGTACAATAACGAAACAAGAAGAGCTTCACCATATCTCTATTGATGAGTTTGAGATTCTTTGGCAATCAAAGAATTAATGGCTATAAGCATTCAATGATTATTCACTCTTTCATTTGGAAAGTGAGGCTAAATCATGATATTCTGGCTAGTTGCTCCCTGTATGCAAACAGCTTGCTTACTCTGTCCAAGTGTGAAGAAGCTGATTTGAGAAGACAATCTAGATGGACTGTATTTGAAGATTGTCTTTGATAAACAATTGGTTACGTCCTAGACTAATAATGGAGAATTTCTGATGCAATAGGATGTGATTCCACATTATCTAACATGTCGTGATTTTCCTTAGCAAGTTTTGTTTGATTGCGCCTTATCAATAAGATAATCTGGGTTCTAATAATTGCTATATCTACATCAAGAGTTTGATTTATAGCTCAAGGGTTTTTGTTAGTTATATCTTCGAGTATGGCTTAGCATTTGTGGAATGATATCTACTCTTCTAACTGGAACTATGTTTACAGGATAAGAGTTCCTTATCCATTCCAATGGGGAGCACCTTCATTTGATGCTGGTGAAGCCTTTGCCATGATGATGGCTTCCTTTGTTGCTCTTGTGGAGGTTTGTATTTCTCTTTTCTTATTTTCATTTTCCCCTTCTACTTTCCAAAATGATATACTTTTAAATAAGAGACAGAGTGCACCTAACATCTTCATTAAAGTCATTATTTATGGTACAACTTTTCCCCTTGTTATTATTCTTTTTCAACTGTTTGTCATTTTCCATAAGGATCCTATACCATTAAAGTATCCAATTTTCCCCTTGCTATTATTCTTTTTCAACTGTTTGTCATTTTCCATAGGGATACTATACCATTAAAGTATCCAATTTCATATAGGGTTAGGAAAGTAAATTATTGAAAGAGGAGTACCCAATTACAATTACAAAAGAAAAAAAAAAGGGGGAAAAGGGGGTCAGATACAAGGTTAGGTTAACTTGGAATAGGTTTGCTGACCCAAGCTAATATAAGGGAGCAGGTTGACATGGTAGTAGTGTGCGAGAACAATTTTGTTTTGTGTGAACTGTGAGGCTAGTGTGTGCAGCAAAATACTAGTGTGGTGTGTTGCAAATAGTTGAAAGTGGCTGAATGGTGTATAGCAAATTTGATTATGTGATTGATTATTGAGTGATTGTTAGTAGTTTTGATTTGTGGAATAATTGTTGGGCGTAATTGGGTCAAAGATTTGTGAACGTGAAATTTGAATTAGTTGTTGTATTTGTTTATTTAATTAGTAGATTTATTTTGTGGAGTAGGCTTACGCCTTAATTTTGCTTATGTTTTTTGACATCAATTTTAGTGGCATTGGCATTACACATACTAATAAAATAACATATATAAAGTTTCCATAACCATGGCAGAATTAGACCAAATCATATCATCGTCATGCTTGTGGATTAGCACTCAATTATTAGTTAGTCTTGCATGGTATTGTTGTCCATATGTAGTCAGAGGTTCTTAATTGAAACTAAGACTTCCGTGTTTCAAACACTATTCCCTTGATATTTTTGTTTTTTCCTGGCCCTTTTATCACTCTCTCTCCCTGATTCTGATCCGGTGCAAACATGAATTCTTATTGATTATTTACAATTTTATGTCATTTGATCCTTCAAATTGACTCTTGTATATTTCAATGAATGAGCAGTCCACTGGTGCATTTATCGCAGTGTCAAGGTACGCAAGTGCAACTCCGATGCCACCTTCTGTTCTTAGCCGTGGCATTGGCTGGCAGGTAATTTAGAAAGGATTGGCCTCTTGATTGTTGACAATGCGGGAATTTCCTAATTTTATGAGGCTGTTTTACATGTTTATCTTGTGGTCCCGTCATCACTTCCAAATAGTTAACTTCTAAGCCTACATGCATGAACATGTGCTTAAAAATGTTTAGTTGAGTTATGCCAGAGTTGTTCTATTCATATGTTGCATAGCTGAGCCAAATTGCACAATGGATTGTTTTTCTTGATGTTCATGGCAGTTCCCCCCTTTATTTCTTTCCTCTAGAAAAAATTACAAATACTCCCTCCGTCTCAATATTATAGGCTAGTTTTTTTTTTTATACAAGGATTATGTCATTTGATACTATTTATTGTACTTTCTTAAAAAAAAAAAGGGATTCTTGGAAAAAAGGAAGAGACTATATAAAGATGACTTTTCATTTTTGGTATAAAATCTCATTTATCACATAAACTTGAAATATCAAAAAAAGAGGTATAAGAAATTGTAATTCAAAGCAATTAAAAAAGATTTAATTATTAATGTAGATATATTTAACAATTAATGAAGGGGCAAATTTGATAATTTATAACTAACACCTAAATATGAAAATTGACTTGTTTTTTGGGACTTCTAAAAAAGGAAATATGGCCTATGATATTGGGATGGAGGGAGTAACAATATATATGCTCAGAAAGGAAAACAATAACTTTTTTATGGCTAGCATATGCTGGTAATGCAGTTAGAAGTTGGGAATATGAGATGAACATTCATTGTTTTCTCTCTGGTGTGAGGTTTTGTCCATCCTAGGAGTTGGACGTGTGAATTCTTGCAAGGATGATTTACAATACCATCTTGCATGTTTGCTTGAATTCAGATGAATATTGAGTTCCAGTTGTTATTCTAATATTTTATTTCTACTTCAGGGAGTTGCCATTTTGCTTTCTGGATTGTTTGGAACTGTGAATGGATCCTCAGTTTCTGTGTGAGACACTGGAAAGACTTGTTACATGTGCATTTTGTCTATTTATAACAACTTTAATATGAACTTAAATTTATTTTTGTACAGAGAGAATGCTGGTCTTTTGGCGTTGACACGAGTTGGTAGCCGAAGGGTTGTCCAAATCTCTGCTGGATTCATGATTTTCTTTTCTATTCTCGGTAAGAGGTTGATTTATGAGATTTTGTTCAAGGCTTTCAGGTTGGTGCATTATTTATCTTCCTCATGAGTAGATTCTCTGTAGTAATAATTCAACATTGCTTTATGCTTTGTTCAGGTAAATTTGGAGCTGTGTTTGCTTCTATACCAGCACCCATTATTGCTGCGTTGTATTGCCTTTTCTTTGCGTATGTAGGTCTGTCTACATGATCTTTAATTCCTTATAATTGAAAGCCACTATGGATCTTTTAATATATTGTGATCAGTTTTATTAAGCTATTAAATATCATTGTTTTAATTGTGGGTTTGTAGGTGTTGGAGGTCTTAACTTTCTGCAGTTCTGCAACCTCAACAGCTTCCGCACAAAGTTCATTTTAGGCTTCTCTATTTTCTTGGGCTTGTCAATTCCACAATACTTCAATGAGTATACTGCAATTAAAGGCTATGGTCCTGTCCACACTAGTGGAAGATGGGTATGCATGAAACTTTTCAATCTCTAGTCTCTCTTTGTAAAACTCATGGCAAGGCTAATAATTATCATGCGCTGTTTATGTGGCAGTTCAACGATATTGTAAATGTTCCTTTCTCATCAGAAGCATTTGTTGCTGGATGTGTGGCATATTTCCTTGACAACACACTGCATCGAAAAGATAGTTCAGTCAGGAAAGACAGGGGTAAGCATTGGTGGGACAAATTCAGGTCGTTCAAGGGTGATACAAGGAGTGAAGAGTTCTATTCCCTGCCTTTCAATCTAAACAAATATTTCCCATCTGTGTGATTTAATCAGCACTGAATTAGGAGCATGTCTTGTAAAACAATGTGTTATCAATAGCTCTACGGGATCACATTGTGATGTAATGTTGTCATTGTTTCCTTTTTGTGAATCTTATTACACGCTATATAGCAGTATAAGATTGTCTCTTCCTTGATAGGAGCCTTAACAGTTATTGAATTTGTTTTTGTTGTTGTAAATCCAATGGGGACGTGAACTTGAATTAGCAATGACGAAGTTTTATTGCTTTTCTCCAATTGGTTCAGTAGTATGCTTTATAAAGCTCGCCCCCTAAACTGAGATTTGATTTACTTGGTATACGTACATTTATATTCCAGGTTGGATTCCTTAAAATAGAAGGAAAAACAAAAAAAAAAAATGCTAGAAGGGCGGACGGGCTTGTTTTAAAATATTGTGGGTGGATGAGATGTTCAATCCTTTATCTGTGCGGCTATTTAGAATAACACCACTCTAAGTCCACGCTCTCCATAGTTGAATGTGAACTTCCACAGGACCGGCGTGGAAGATTGGGGCCTTCCATATTTATGTAGTGACAAGGAACACTTAGTTTCATTTGAATCGCAAGTTTTATATGGTGGCAGAGCAAGTGACGTTGCCTGCTAGCTGATTTAAGTTCATTATGTGGCCCCATGATAAATGCATGCAAAAGTCACAACCGTGGGCCGTGGGAACACAGGGAAGCAAAATGGTAAAAGACTTTTTCCAATTCAAGCTTTATCATCGATATTTCCCATAAGTGAAACGAAATAAGGAAAATGTGGATCCCAATTGACTATAGGCTGCATTAGGCAAAACAATATAAGGGTAACAATTCTTAAATGTCATGTGGTAATAGAAGCTTTCCTTTTGAATATAGAGTCGTGGTTTTCAATATATCATCAATGGTAATGTGCCATGTCCCTAGGGCAGTCACCAAATAAAGTTTTGGCTCTAAATTAGCTGTCCCATTAAGTTGCATCCAAAATTGTGAAGTTGCAAATTCTAAACATTATCATAGTCTAATTAAAAGAAGAACTAGCCAACCTCATATAAAAGCAAAAATGAGTTTTTTTTTTTTTTTTTTTTTTAAACTGGTGTTGTGTGGTTGGATTGCTCCCAAAGAAGCCATTACTGTTACCAATTAGTTAGTTAGTAAATAGGGAATAAATTACAGCCCTATGCCAGACATCTTATAATGTTGATGTGAACAATTCATAAAAGGAACAACTTTTACACTATTTGAAAGACTCGAACTTGGGATATTAAGGTCCCAATGCATCATCTTTGCCATCAAATCAAGGCAAAGGTCATTTGCAGAATGTGTTCTTTTTGAAGGAAACGTATGTGCATGGCTTAATTTCGGTGGAATTAGTAGTCTTCTAAGATTCTGCAAAAAGTAGTGAATGAAAGGTTAAATGAAAAAAGCTGAAAGGAGAAGTGCTAATTCTCTAACTGTTGCAAAAGTAGATTTGAAAAGCAGATGCTTCATTCAATAGTAAAAGGGCCTTCCATGCACCCAATACGTGATATCACCCACTTTACAGTTAACACCTAACAACAGGGTCAGAATTTTCTTGGAAAGATCAATCTCTACCACCTTGGTCCAACCCCTTTTGGCACTATGGAATGGACTGTTATCAACCTCCACTTGGTTCTTGGACCAATACAAAACCCACCTTCACAGAATGCTCATTGTAAGGTCACATTATGGTACATCAACGAGCCCGTACACTAGCACTGCGGACCATTAGATTTCATAAAACTCAATCCTGGTGGTCGATGGCATAACTGGTTACTTGAACAGGCTGGAAAGATTTTCCATTGTCGTTGCCACTCAGAGAATAAAAGTGATAAAAAATTCACCTCTTCATGTCATTGACTATAATAAAGGAGCACATGCAAAAAGTCAGTTATTAACGTGACATTTCATTACCTGAAAACCGGCTGATGTACTCTAGAGTGAGCATCTCTACCATCAATATTAATAATATATAATGTTACATAAAAATTTGGATTAATGTCTTATAAGCATCTCAACAAGCAGATTATTGTCGTCCAAACTCGACCAAATTGGATTCTTGTTATGAATTTACTTACCAAATAAGAACATTCCTTTATTTCTTTGCACTTGAAGGGACCCTAATGGGTGCAAACAGAGAGGAAACAACAAGATTTCTGCATTTTGTTACTAACCCAGACCACACAAGTACAAATGACACCCAAGCTCAATTCTTGGCTTTTGTTATGTGTTATAAGAACACAAGGAGAAAGAAACAAAACCCATATCTACTTGCAAGTTACAAGAACCCTGAAAATACAATATACGCTAGTTAGTGAGGGAGGCCTCTGGTAAGGCTTAATTTGGAATATTGAATAACAAATGGTAAGATAGTGACAAGTGGGACCTACAAATGTCGTCCCAAGTTCTTCAATTCTTGAAAGGAGAAGGAGCCCAAAGATGCCCACAAGTTGTATATTTAAATCAAAGATTTACAAAAAAAAAAAAAATGTAGTATATGTGGAATTTTCTGTAAAACATGTATGGTTGTACAGACTTTGTACACTTTGTTGAGATCTTTGATGCAATATTTAAACACTCGTGTACTCAAATCCCTTAGCCAAATTCTGAACTAGAAGAAGTGCATCATTTAGGGCGGGCAGCCATATTTATCTGATTCTCTTTTCATATGGCCACTTGCCCCCTTATTAACCTTAAGAAATTATTTTTCAGATTTGGGTCAACCAAATTAAGGCTCAGTGACTTATAAACATTATTTATTTCTGCTGTATATTGTTTGAACCCACAAGCATTATTAGCATTTTCATCATTGTGCCAAGAATATTGGGTGGTCTTGTTTATTTATTTTACATTTTTTAATTTTATTTAGTCATCATTGAAATGTTTATCTTGTAGTGTAATATATTACGATTCAAATATTTACATTCTCTACCATTAGAAGTTCTATGTTGTAAAGAAAATTTTAGTTGTTTCTTTCTTTCTTAAATAAAAATTTTATTTCTTTACTACTATTTTAAGTTACCATCATAGATTTTATAGACAATAAGTCTCTTTGTTTTCATTTTCTTTAATTTTCATAATAAAATTTTCTTTCTTTTTTCTTTTTTTTTTTAAATTTTTGCAATAAAAAGTTATATTATCATTTCCATTAGTTTTTGTTTGTTTTCTTTTTTATCATTTAGAATTTTATTTATTTTTATCTCTCATATTGAGAGTTTTTATTTTTTTCCTTTATAAGAGTATTTATTATCTTTTTTGTGAAAAATTTTTATTATTTGATATTCATTATATGGTTTAATAATGATGTATTATCAATAGTCCCCCCTCAAATTTGATAGGCGTATCACCAACAGGTATCAAATTTAATTCAGGAAAAATGTATTATCAGAAATTTTCAAGGATGATTAGATTAGTTGAAAGGCTGGAATAATTGGATGATTTTCAATTCCTAGTGCTTGAAATTCTTGGTGGATGAAGGGACCAAAAATATATTGCCATAAGATGATTTGAAACTCTAAGGGCTCGTTTGGTATGACGTAATAAGTTATGTAATGGAATAACCATTACATTACATGCCCCCATAAAATTTTTTTAATTGAATGTAATGATAAACATTATTACATTGTAATGCAAACATTGCAATGTAATCAATTATTACATTTCATTACATTACCATTTGCATTACATCATATAGTTGATTACATTGCATTACATTACACTATACCAAAGAATCCCTAAATGTATTCCTAGACATAGTTTAATTGTCTAGTTAGCTATATAAAAAAAAAAAATTGCAGACTCTGCAAAAACTTCATCAAATGAAAAGTGATTTTTCAAAACCCTTGTTTAGAAACTATTGAAAATTTATAGTTTCTTGTATTTTTTTTTTTTTTACAATGTGGGTTAAATTATGAATGGAATATAAGGAGAAGTTTGAGGAGAAGACAACTCAGTTGGATTTAAATTATATTAGTTTAGTAAAATAATAATAGGTAAAAGCTCTCTGTGCAAGCAAATAAGACTTGCTTTCTCTATTATGGTTTATCATTTATGATTAGTAGAAATAAAAAAATATTTCAGGTTATTGACATGTCTATAAAAACAAGTTTTTTTTACTGTATTACATAGGATGTGTATGTGTACTCTGTTTTGATTGAATAATTTTGTTTTTATAATGAAAAATCTTTTTAGTGATTGACACAAAAATATAGGGAAATTGCAACTATGCAATTACAAAAATTAAACATAACTAAGAGGATTACTGTAATTAAGTTCTCTTAATTTAATCCTACATAATATTGCTAGAATTTTTCCATATATCCTTGCCATATTTGCTTGCCTAGAACACTTGGCTTAAGTAAACGTTATTGGATTATCAAATAAATTTTTGTTCAAGTAGGTTTCGAGATATATATGAAAAATATATGAGATTATTACATGATTTTGATATTCAAAAAATTTTTTATACTGACTATTATAAATATGAAATTCACTCTTTATTAATGTATTCATAAATTTATTATCGAGTTCATATAATAATAACTCTAAAAATACTAATTTGGCTTGTGAGTGAGACACTAAAAGTTAAAACATGTGATCCCATATTGTCTAAATATGGAGTACTTTTTTTTTTTTTTTTGGAGAAGTAAGAAGAAGTAATAACATTGGTCTAGCTTGAAGGGTGTAACACCAATAATTATTAATTAGAGAAAAGATAAAAGAAAATCTAAATTAATAAATAAGATGAGAATTATGAAAAGAGTGAAAAGTGGTAAACTAAACAAGATTTGGGAATTTGGTTAACATAATTAAGTAAGATCTTGATGGAATTAGAGACAAAAAAAAAAAAAAATAGTGACAAAATCAAAATGACTTGTGATTTCAGGACAAAATCTCACTGACTTGTGTGTCCAGCACTTGATCTAATTTTTTGTCTCCATTTTCTGCAACCAGGCATGGAACCATATCATGCTCACCCAATATTTATAATCATGATGTTCAGGCAATAAAAGGCACATTACATATCATTGTGTGGATAAAAAGTTAACAATGCCTCTACAGCTTGCATGTTTGGGTCAAATCAAATCACATTACTAATTACCTCCAAATATTCAAATTAATTTATTAAATAACAGGTTATATTTTATTTTTATTTTTATTAAATGGAATTTTTTTCTTTTATCATATCTTGTGGTTAGGATGCTCTTAATAATACCATAAAGGACACCACTTTTAATTTTCCTGGATTAAACTCAGAACACTAAAGTTTCATGTGCATCAGTCTTGCCATCAAAGCAAGAGGTCACTCGCTTAAATGGGTTATATAAGAGAACTGATTAACTTGTAAAAGAAATGGAAGAGAAGGATAAGATTCTGTTACATGTGGAGATAAGTGTTAGAGCAACGTATTGATCAATCTAATCATAAAATCACTGATTTTTCCATTTTAAATTAACCATTTTTCTATATTGCCTTATTTCTGTTTTTTCCTTTCTCATAGGATACCAAAAGCAAAAATAATAATAATAATAAAATGAGAATCGAACCTCTTTCTTGCCTCTGTAGAAGAGTTCTTAAAAAGCTTTGAGCAATTGGCAAAAAGGCAGGAAGTTCCCCACACGCGACATGCACTCATTACGTGTGGTTAGGGCCTCTTTGAGTTATGGAATAAATAACTCTTAACTGCTCTTCCTCTCCGGCCTATTCCACCGCCATTTTGGGCCGTGAGGCGGGGGTAGTAGGCGCCAGTGGGGCTCACAACAAACGCACACGAATACAAGTAGAGTAGAAGCTGCTTCACGCTTATGCAATTTGTCGCTAACTCTCAGGCCTTTGGTTTTGGGGGGCCAATACCAATTTTCAAGTGTGAATCTTAATTTTAAAAGAACTCTCTGTGTAGCTTACAATATTAGAACTCTTTAGCAATATTGAATTATAGGTCAACTGTGTTCTCATAACCACACCTTAGCACGTATCCATTGAGCTTAGACTTTTCTTATTTTGACAGGCAGTTATCAACCTGCAAAAGCGAATATTTAATGAAAAAACCACTCTCTCCTATGTTTAATTTTTTAAAAAATAATAAAAATATTTTTATTTATAAATAGTCATATGATATTTTAAAAAATATTCTTATAATATAAAGTATTAATATGTAATCAATCATCAATATTACTAATAATAACAAATTGAATCAGTTTTCAAATTATGATTTTATTTTTATACTATTCTTATTTTTATCAATTATAGAGATTTTATCAGATCTAGTACTATAATTTTATGTGTATTAACATTTATATAATACATCAGAATAGATTGAAAAATTATGCCTAATAATATTTCATCTGTATTACTAAATAATCAATTTCAAATCATCAGAATTCAGGAAAAAAAAAAGAAATAAAAATTTTCATAAAGAGAAATAAAATTACAAACCTAAATAAAAACTAACAAAACTAAAAAATATTAAACAAGACGTTTGCCATTAGTAAAATACATCGTAATAGTTTTAAAATTTCAAAAAAAATCAGAGAAAAAAAAGGAAACTATTTGATTTTTTTAAGAAAAATTATAATATGAGTTGAGTTGATTTCTCGTATGTCTAATTTGATATATATATGTAACTGTCCAAAAACAATTTATGTAATCTTGCGTGATAAGAGCAACATTGCTAATCCAGTGAAGTTTGCTGGATTGCATTATTTTTTCCCCTATTGAACCAATTTCCACATGAGACTAAAAGTTGCCTTAGGTATGGCCTTGTTAATCAATGGATTGCATTATTTTTTCCCCTGTTTAACCAATTTCCACGTGGGACTAAAAGTTGCCTTAGGTTTGGCCTTGTTATTAATCAATGGTCCATAGAACATGCATACTTATAATCATTCCAAATAGAAAGAAAAGAAAATGGTAATTTTTTGCTTTTATAGGTAACCTGGAATTAGATGGGCTTAATTTTCTTTGCTATAGACGCAGCAACTTAGGTAATGTAGTTATGTGCTTTTGCTCCTATTTCTCTAAAGAAAACAAAAAATAGCCTTAGAGGGCGACAATTTCTATTTGGCGTTTTATCATATTCATTGTAGATACCCTATCTATTCACAAACCATCGGATAAGAGTATCCTACACCACACAACTAAATAACACAAATCCACAAGCAATGCTTTTATTGAAATTCTCATATATTTCACATTCAATTAGTAGTTTATAATATTAAAATCCTATCAAAAGCGATAGGTGTTCTTATGGACTAAAAATCATCTCTTTTTCTCACACAAACTATTAATCTTGTAATTAATTCCTCATAACTCCTATAAAAATATATGATCACACGATACTATCTAAAAAAAATCAGTAGATTATAATATTATGTAGCTTGAATCTGGTAGCTTGCGTTTACAAGAAATTCTACTTTTTTATGAATAAAGCTTTGCCTGCATATTTATTAATTATTTATTACTCTCCTTATTTCTGAATAACTATCTTTTTAAAAAAAGATATTTTGTTTCAATATAATTGTCATTTTAGAATACCAATATAACATTAATTGATTTTTTTAAAATTTATCCTCATCATCAACTTTTCTCTCTTTTAATTAATTATTTTCTTATTAGTATTAGTGTTAGAGTTTTAGTTGAAGATAATTAATAATATATTAGTTTATATTAATTAAAATTATTTTTAGTTAATTACTTTCTTAATCTAAGTGTAAAATTCTACAAAGACAATTATTTAAAAATATAGGAAATATTTTTTATGTATTTTAAACTATCGTATGATTTAAGCTCTAGAGTAAAAAATCAAGATATTTTAAGTACCAAATTATCAAGTATTATTTTTAGTGTTTTAAAAATCAAAGCAAACCTATCAGTCGAAATGATTTAATTAAGACTGAGATCACTAATCAAATCAATTAGTTTTAGATCGATTTAGTTATTATAAATATAATTTTGTCTTAAGTATTTTTTTTATTTTTGAGTTATTTTTAACAATATTTTAAATTTTATTCATTATTAAATTAATTAAATCAAATCAATTAAACTAAATAATTAAAAAGTTATCAATTCATTTAGTGATAAGACTTTGAAAACATAGAGTAGATTTAAGGTGACAAACCACTTATTTAATTTAGCAATAGTGATCAATAGTGAACAATTAATAGTAGAAAATATTTATAATTTAACAGTTAAATGTGTGATTATATTATAAAATGATAATAATGATAATTATTTTTATATTTTAATTAATTTTATATGAAATATTAATTAATATAGTGATAAATAATGATAAATATGAGTTAACATTAAAAAAATATAAATCTCAATTTTTATATTGAAATATTAAAAAAAATTTCAAAGTTTAGTCATATTTTTATATGATTTTAATTATATTTAAATTAAAATATTAATTGCCTATATTTATCAAATTTTTTTAATATGTAAATATTTAATCGCTCAACTTTAACGCCAAACTATGCCGATGCAAAACAAAAACTTGCCGTTTCTAAGTTGATGGTTACGTGCCTTTTTTGATAGGAGAATCTTTATGTAACCGTGGATTACTATAGGGAGTGGTAAGTGGTGGGCCAACCTAATGTAACGCATCTCCCCCATCTTCTAAGGTAGAAAATCACATGTGGCCCAACTTTCTTTGTCTCTTCACCTGCTAACCAATCACAGTTCACCACATCATTACATTCGAGAGAAACAATATCTCAAACCCAATAATGCTCAATGTTTCTTTTCAAAATTTTCCTTATTTTACATTTGAATGGTATCTTAATGATGACAATGACGCACCCAAAAAGAAAAAAGAAAAGCAAAAGAATTGATGACAGTTTGATTTAACAATATTAGAATTATTTTCAATTTTTGAACTTTCATTAAAATTAAATTAACAAAAAATAAAATAATATTTTCGTATAATTCACGATTTATTTTTTTTTGTAATATTGGAGTTTGAATTTTAATTAATGAGTCTTTATTTTTCTATTAAAAGAATTATATTTATGAAAAAAAGGTCAAAATTTCAATATTATTTTAGTCAAAGCAATTTTGAAAAAGAAAACTAAACAATTTGCTCTATACAATCACTACTCAAATTACTAAAGTATTAGTGTCCAATCACATACATTAATTACAATGATGTAACGCTTATGCAAATTTGTTTTTTGGACCATAGAATTCTTAAAAAAACTACGGCCTAAATGTAACAGAAGCAGCAAATTTTACTACTCAGAATAAAAAAGATTTGGTGGGTAGTGACTATAAAGGCACTTCCTATTCCAACCTCAACACCCCCCTCCCCCCTCTCTCTCTATCTATTCCTCTCTTCTCCTTCTTCAACTTCAAGTTGTTGGAAAGCAAGAAAAGAAAGGGAGAAATGGGGAATTGTCAAGCCGTAGATGCAGCAACACTAGTGATACAGCACCCAAATGGTAAAGTAGACAAGTTGTATTGGCCAGTAAGTGCTGCTGAAATCATGAAGATGAACCCTGGTCACTATGTTGCTCTTCTCCTCTCCACCACCTTGTATCCAACTACTGGAAATGGTGAATGCCCCAGTTCCGCCGCCGCCACCACCACCACCACCACCACCACCAATAACAACAACAGTAACAGTAACAGTAACAGCAATTCTCTTAGGATAACCAGAATTAAGCTTCTTAAGCCTACTGATACTCTTGTTCTTGGCCATGTTTATAGGCTCATAACTACTCAAGGTTTTCAAAGTTCTCTTTTTTTACTGTTCTTTGCTTTGCTTTGAATGGAAGATTGTTGCTTTAGTTAGTTGAATGGTTTTAAGTTTAATTTGCTTTGTGGGTTTTCTTTTTTCAGAGGTTATGAAGGGCGTGTGGGCAAAGAAACAATCAAAGCTGAAGAAAAATCACGCATCAGAATCAGCAGAAAATAAGCAAGACAAGATGAGAGGAAAACAGTACTCAGGGCTGGAAATAGAAGTAAAAAGATCTGAACTTATTATCAGCTGGCAAATCCCATTTTACAATTAATATTATGTTTCCTGATATGATTTCTTTGAAATTAGTGTTTGTTTTTATGAAGAATTCCTTCTGATATTTCATGGGGAGACTACTGCTTTTCGTTGTTGTATATGTTAATTAGAACTGTTAAACATAAATATTTTATGCTAATTAAGACGCATGTGCAAATGTTGTTAATTTTAATGCAAGAAATTTGAAAATTAACTAACTAAATATTTTCAATATTCAGGTGAGCAAAAAAGAAAGAAACAGACCAAGGACAGCAACAGCTACCAACTCTGCCAGTAGCACAGCCAGATCAAGAACATGGCAACCCTCACTTCAAAGCATCTCAGAGGCTAGCAACTAATCATTTTTTTTTAAAAAAAAAATTATGTTTCTGTCATCCTTAAATGAGGACCAGGTCAGCTCACCTACCTGCACATAAATTAAATCCAGCCCCTCTTTATTTGGAACCTGCAGGAAGTTTAATTCATAGATCATTCATGGGTTAATTGGAGGCAGGTATCTCATATAGCAGAGTGAAGTGAACCTCCCTTTCAAGTGCAAATTTGGGTAATTCACAGATGTATAGCAAAAGGGTTGCCCTTTGGAAAACATAAATATTAGTAAATGATCTTTCGAAATGAAATTAGACTTTTGTTCATGGTGTGGTGATTTTGCTATTTACTGCTGTTTATTTCTTGATAATTTTGGGCCAAATATCTAACCAACCAACAAACAAAAGGTTAATCATCTAGTTGAAAATCAAAGAAAAAACTTGAGAAATTACTCAGGATCTTAATCCCTAGTGTCATGAAAATTTTCTTTAATTGAATAATAAGGAAAGACCAATTATTTTTGGCCATGATGGAATGAAAGACCAATTATTTTTGGCCATGATGGAATGAAAGCTATTTCCAACATTTGCCAAGCCAGCTAGTGCCAAGGATCAAGAATGTTAAGGCAAGAACTTTTTTTCCAAGGATCAAGAATGTTAAGGCAAGAACTTTTTTTTTTTTTACGAAGAAAGAAAAGAATATTTAATGCTCAGGTGGTTTAAGTTCACATCTGGTCTACTAAAAAGCTAATAACAAAGAGGGCTAAAAGAATAAATTGATCTGATATTTCAATTATCTTAAGACGTTAGTTTTGAAGGTTATGATTGGACCGACAAGGATAACTAAGTGATTAGTGTTGAAATTTGGAGATCCAATGCTGAGTAGCCCACCATTCTGTTAGCTAAGATTTAATGAGATTGACAAATATCGCCTATTTTTTTCAAAAAGGTTAGCAGTTAGGTTTCAGTCAATAGAAACAGCTCATATCCTACTACAACTACAAGCTCTTCAAGAAGTAGAAGCAATAATTCATGACTTGCTATTCAAAATAGTACAAACAGCATAGCTTGATGCATCAACAACGCGACCACAGTTCAAACATCATCACTTCCTATACATTTAAGCTGTCCATGCCATTCCCCCACTTGAGAGCCGATGAAGAAGTTAGTAGATGTCATTTTACTTGCATTTGGATGAACTTATATCAAAACGATGAGAATGCAAAGTATCTCAGTACACGAAACTTCTTATATCGTGAACTCTAAAATGAGCAAGAGAGTGAAAATTAAAGATACATTTTTTTTTTAAAAAGGGCGCTTTTAGTTATAAATTCTCAGACTGATACTTCTTTATCCTATGAAGAACAAGGATGAATGTCCGACTAATAATATACAGAAATGCTTAATTAGCTTTATCTAATTAGTATTGGACCAAATAAAGGCTTAAGTAGACGTGGTGGAAAAGATCAATATGAATGGTTATGATTATTAGTTTTGTACAATTTTTGACTTTGAAACAATCATCATACTGATAATTTCCATTGCATTAAAAGAAGTGGACCGTTTCTTAATGAATACCACCCCATTGCATGATTTCTTCCTATTCTTTCTTTCCATCTTCAAGAAGCAAGGCAGGCCAGACCACACCAGACAAAAAGCAAAAGATTTCCCTTTTCCTTCGACTTATAACCGTTTAAAATATTTACAGTGCTCTTCGTGGAAACGTTCTAAGTAGGACAACTGCAACCAACTCACTATTAGAACATTCTATAAGCATAGAAACTTAGTTATAAATTATTTATTTTCCTGTATTTACTAACAAGGATGGTACGGGTACATGAAAGTGCCTCGAATTCTTTGCATTTGTGGGCCATCACTATTTTCCAGATTTATAAAATGCAGCACTATATAAAATTTGTCTCCACTTAGAACAATGATTGGATATAGAATCAGATTAATGAGTTGTGGAGCAATGAATATCGAATGTAGGCCATGCCATAACTGATTGAGCCTTGGTGGGTGATGTCTGCTTCGCAAGTTGAGTCTCCTTGTTAATATTTTGAGAATAACATCTCTTAATACAACAAGTACCATATTTGGATGAGCTCTCATTGGTGTTCAAAGGTAGCTCAAATTTCATAATCCAAGCAATTATGTGCCATTTCTTGGTTACAGCTACAAGACTTGTTATTAGTACTAATCTTTTTACAAAACAAATCTCTCTTTTTTTTTAAAAAAGGACGATAATACGGCCTGAAATTTCATAATATTTATAGAGATGAGATTGTCCACTCAAAGTAGATTCATATCTTTTTTTTTTTTTTTTTTAAAATAGCAATAATAATCTTTGCAAGGGAAGGTTCCTTCTTCAAAAGCATGAAAATGAGACTACATACTATGATTTGTGAAATACACTACTGGAATAACATCTGGCCTAGGACTCATCAGATGAAAAACCACAACTAGATACAAGGATAGAGATGAAATTTTCAGAAATATGCACAGCCCCTGTGATTGGACAAGTGGACTCTGATAAATTTGTAATTTTCTCTCCTATTATCCGTTCTGCCGTTAAAATTTCATGGTTTTTCAATGTTCAGACGCTGCTAATCACAGGCATGACCACGGAAACCCAGAATTCTACCAGACCATGACACACCAATCTCTCCTGCATTTTCTTAGAAAGCTGATTGGCTAACCTCTTCCCCATATTTTGCGTACTAAAAACGTGTCCAAGAAAACACATTTCACTCAGTCCTTGATCAAGTACTACATGTACGTAGCTTCTTCAATCTTAATTTAAAAAGAACATTTTGAATAGAGAATAACCCCGAAAACAAAATGGATTAAGAAAAAATTATCTTTCATCATTGAAAAAACAAGATATAAAGATAAATATGTGGGAAAACACATCTTAAGGCTCTTAAACTTTATGCAATTGTGCTTGAACTCCTCAGACTTTAATTCATATACATCAAATCCTCAAACATTTATATTTTCTTGTATTAGGATACTAGTGGAAGTCAAAATAAAAATGGCAAAAAATTTATTTACAAAAGATTAAAAATTATTAGAAAGTCAAATTATTTTTAAAAAAGAATACAACTTGATTAGTAAAACTTAAAAAGTTTGGAGCCACAAAATTGTTTTTGTTTCTTTTTCTACGGCCTTAGTTATTTTAACAGTGAAATAATAATATAATCTCTTTTAAGTCTTAAAACTGCTATTTGTGAATTTCTCATCAATTTCATATTTGCTATCATAAAAGTCCTTAATATAAGAAAAAATAAAGATTCAAAGGCTTAATGTATCCCAATCAAAGTATAAAAGACTCGATAACATGATCACACAAACTCTGAAAGCTGCTAGATATGTTTTACCAATATGTTGTGCCATATGATTTTGGCATGTCAGGGAAGAATTGTCTAGAATACTAAGACAAGCACACACTGCCGTTATAAGATACTACAGCCACTGAAAATGCAGCATGCCAATTATCAAACTTCGAAAATAAATGCAATACCTTTGTGCTTTAAGTTCACAGTTTTATCGAAGCACTATAACATCAAAATTCTACTTTTTAAACATTCAAAGCTCACACTCATGGGGAAAAAAAAGTTAGCACAAGCTGGAACTCTGCAACTGAACATCATTTTCTTCATAACATTACATATGTTATATTACTTTGGCAATTGCATCAAACTCCTTGAGGTATCGCACATTTCAGGATTTTTGGAAAATTTTAGTCTTACTCAGCTGATGCAGTCTCAGTCACTGGTTTAACTTGTTCTTGCTTGTCAAACTGGCTGAAATTCCCTTTCTGCTTGAAGAGTTGGTTGTGATGATGCCTGCAATAGAGACGATGCTCGTGAGCTACATAGTTTGATGGGCTGATTACACAACCTCCATGGATGCACCTGAAACAGGCTTTGTGATAAGATGTGCCATCAACTGCCACCTGAAAGAAGCAGAAAGTTGGATCAGGAATTTCATTTACGAACATCATAGGAAAAATTAAGACAATAAAGGAGAAAATTGTTTGGACTAATTTTTTTGATTTTGAGCATCAAGTTCGGCATTGAAGTTTCATTATGGGCAATCAAGGAGAAGTATACGACTCAAGTCTCAAAGATTTAGTTTTGGAACATCTTTTCTAACAAATAGCTTGTAGGGCAATCCACACTTTGCCACTCTTTTAAGCTTTGATACCTTTAGGCTCTTTGATTGCTTTTACAATATTCTTTTCCATTTGAAATAATGATGCTCGGGGAACAGGTAAAAGAATCCAATGCATTGATTTCAACAGATAAATTACTGAGTTTAACAAGCTTTTAGTATATTAGTTTTCCACTGAAGCCTAGCAGAAGTGAAAATAACTGTCCATCAAAATGATACCTTTCATGTTGCCAGAATGTTGTGAAATTGTAATTGAAACAACTCTTTCATTGGTTCCATACCCATCCTCTGACAATATGATTTTGTAGTTATAGCTCATGCTTATCACCACATTAACTTTCACATTTACCTTTTCAAGTGGATAAACAGTTTTCGTGCAAGCAACACATTTGTCCTGAGTCCCAGCAAACATGCTTGATACTTTGCTGTTGTTATGGACCTGGTCAAGTTCATTCACAATAGGTAACATCTTAACTATCATATTATACCCCAATAAACCAAGTACCAAACATTTCTAAAGTAAATAGTAAATATAATACCTGATCGGCAGATCTGTCAACTCTAACAGTTTTTGGAGTGCCTAGAGAAGACGAAGGAGAAAAAAAAAACATGACTGAGATGAAAAAGAAGATATCAGAACAGCTGATAACTTTAGAACATTTTTTAGTAGTAGTTGTTAATCACCTTCAAAACTTTTATCCAAGCTTCCAGTCATCTTAAATAGTTGATCAAAGTGAGGCTTGCAATACAAAACACCTTCAAAGGAGGAGTAATTACTCAGCTGCAAAAGGTGTTGAGCAAATTGTCAAAATTCTGCGCAGAACAAGGGGATAATAATGTTGCTATGAGTGTAGAGAAGGAAGTCAAGCTTTTGCTGTAACTTAACCATTATAATACCCGAAAGACATTGAGGATTCCCCAAGATGTCCAGCACCTTTATATTATCCATAAAGGAGCTCATACTAGGTTCCTTTTAACATACAGTATCTGCATATGACTAACATTAATGTGCACAGAAAATGTTCAACGGCCAGGACATGCATTTCTAGGTTCTATCTGTTTAAGATTTCTCAATTTCTGACTAGCCTTCAGTGAAGAATCAAATGATGATAGGGTCACCAACATATTGAGGATATTTACGCAGAAAACTAAGAATCTTGGGCTATTGAATAAAAGTTGCTATAGGTCTCCTCACCTTCTTTGGTTATCATGCAAAACTTTATGTATCCTAGAATTACTTTATTATTTGTTTTTACTTCCACCTAGGGGTCCTAAAATCAATCAAACCAAATTTTATATTTACAAACTGAACCAAACAAAAATTTTTGAAAAAACTGAATAAACCGAATTTTACCAACATACAAACCGAACCAACAAAATTTTGATTCGGTTTAATTTAATTAAATTACATGTAATTTAAATTTGATTTGGTTCAAATTGGTTTGATTTATTAATAATTTTGGTTTATTCGATTTATCCGGTTTTTATATAAAAAACCAAACCAAAAAACAAATTTTTTATAATGAAAACTGAACCGAACCAAATCGGTTCGATCGATTTTTTGGTCCGTTCCGATTTTTGCTCACCTTCCACCACAACTATCCCCATTGTCAGTCGCCTCAGCTAACATTTTACAGTCATCTCCAACACTACCAACTAAATGAAACATAAAAATAAAAATGGTCATTTCACTACATTACATTAGCTTACACTTTTTTTTTTTTTTTGGCCACATCCTACCAACTATAACCTTAGGTTGAACAAAGTAATAGATTAATATAATAATAATGTCAAATCAAGGCATCAAAATTTGTAGTTAATGCCACGAGTAATACAGGAGGTAAATGGACCTGAATTGATCATCTTGAAGGGATTTCTCAAAGTGGATGGAATAAATTGCTCTATTTGATAACACATAATTCTTGCAAACAGAAAATATCCCCCTTCTCCTTTCTTCTCTTTTTGCCATTCTTCCTATCCGATCAAATATATAATAGTTGGCCTTGGGATAGAAAAGAAGAGAGATAATTGCCAGTACTATTTTCTGTGTGATGCTGCAGGTTGCCATACCATAGCAACATCCACAAAGAGGTGCATCAACTTAAACCAATGACTAGAACAAGTAAAAAAAGGTTCATTGGAGCAAACTCTGGCAGAAATCGTCTACTACGTCAACCCTGTAAATGTTCTTTGGACCACAGATGTCTTTCCTGAATATTTCAATGACGTTATGAAAATTACTAATATCGAATTACACGTACACTTCCAAATATGCACATTCCCCATGACTCTTTTAATTTTGATATTTCTGAAACAGTTTTGGTTCCGAATAGAACAAAACCCCTTCTTCTGCTTTTCATATTTATCTCTTCTCAACTATCTCTGGGCCAACAAAATTAAAAGCAAGCAGGCATTGCTTCTTCACTATTTAAAGTCTATGTTTGATGAGGTCTTAACCGCAGATCTACATCCCTCTCAACCCCACCTCTTTTGATAGATTATCTGTGGTGCACCCGCTCATGATTGAAAATCAGATATCTACACATTAAGTTTGAAGCCAATCAAATGGAGTTATGTCGCCAACCAACCAGTACAAAAAAGCATTGAATTAGCAAAAGATTTCTGACTGAAATGATCATGTGATTAAATAGAACCAAAACCTATTAACAGAAATACGATTTTGACCCCTCGAAAAAAAAAAAAAAAGGAAGAAAATCTGATCTGGACTCCAGGAAGGGGAATAAAAAACTGGTTTTGGTACTCGAGCAATGGCTGCTCAATTGTTCTTTAGAAGTTTTCACTTACAGATCACTCACGAATTAGTATTAAAAACACATCTAATCCATGACACACAAGAAACCAATATTACTATCCCTTTGGCTACACTTAAATCTAGAAAAACTCTAGTAATCAGCACTAAAATCACAAACATAACAAAGCTGGAAAAAGAGTATATGTATAATTGAGCATGACCAATAGCAAAGACAACAAAAGAACATACCAAGTGGTGAAATTCAACAGAAAGTATCAATCTCTATTTAATTTTATATGCATATATGTTCAAGAACTATACATCCATACAAACATATAAAAACATTATTAGTAGAGAGAAAGAGTTGAGTTGTTGTCTCCGACCTTAAGGGTACCTTTGCAATGGTGGCACCTAAAACAAGCCTTGTGGTAGACTTTGTTGTCTGCAGCAAGCTGATCCACCAAGTACACAGTCTTCTCACATGCTTTGCACTTCTGGGTTGTCCCTGCAAATGTTGCCATTTTTTTATCTTTCTCTTTATAATCTTCAGTAAATAGTGCATATATATCCAACTGAATTGGGATAGGAACTGTGCAGTCTCTTGGGATGGTTTTGGTGAAACGGTGATAAAGCTGAAGATTTTCAAACTTCTACAGCTCAGAGATAAGAAACAACTAAATAAAAACTATATATATTTATTTTCTATTATTTTTATTTCCAAAAATAAAAAAAATAAAAAGAATGGCTGGCAAACAGTAGGCTTCATCCTTCTTTAATTTTTTTTTTTTTAAAAAAAGGAAGACGAGAGTAAGGAAACATTTGTTAAATTACAATAATGCCCTCTAACTGAACGCGTGTCCTTCGCTTAATGAGGAATCAATCAGAGCAGTAAGGTGTAGTTTGCCTAATGCTCATATTCGGACATATCGCGGTATTTATGTGACCGGGCAATTAAACCACTCTCTTAAAAAGCGCGTGCCGTTATTACTCCTTTTCTATTTTTCTTTTTGTTCATTTCTCTTCTTCTTTTCTTTCTCCTTAAATCTATTCTATTTGAAATATTTACCTTTATTTTTTTTAAATATAAAATTAATAATAATTATATATTATATATGGTAAATCTTATAAGGATATTTATATATATATATATATATTATGGTGTTGTTATTTAAAATTTTAGAATTATACATATAATTTATATATTATTTATTAAATTTCAAATAATAAAATATAAATCTATTAGGTTATTTTATGTATATATAAATATTATTTTATATTAATGCTCCAAGTTTAATATACATTTATAAATATGTGATATATTAATTTTTATAGTTTTCTCATTTTGATTATCTTTTATTAAGATTAGATTTATAATATTAGAATTTGAATGTACTATTCTATTAATAAGTGTTTTATTTACAAATTGCAACTTATTTTAATTATTTAGCAAATTTTATTAATGATTTTACTTTAATTTGTTAGCATTCTTACTTATTATGTGGCAGAATTTGTTGCTTATTTTATTTGTGGCCGGGGTTGTAGCACACATACTTAAAGAGCGAGTGGGAATCTGAGTTTATAATTAAAAAAGAGTGTATGTAAAATTAAATGACAAGTGGAATTGAATTTGGAGCGATGGGGTCCTCTGATCATTATGTCATATGATTATTTTTTGAATATTTTTTTTGTCATTTATATGACATGAGAGAAAGATAGGGTAAGCCATCCACCATGTCAACAACTCAATCCAAGTATGATCCTCTAATTTAAATTTCTATTTTTTTTAAAAAAAAAAAGCATCTCACTTTTCTTTTCCTTCTATTTTCTTTATGTTCTCTCTATAATGTTGTTTGATTATATAAGATCTCTTATAATAAGAAAAATCTTGATAATCTTTTTTTTCATGAACTCCCCATGTAAACACTGATTTCAACTGCCCAAGTTTGATTCTTTTTTGCAAGAGATTTACGTATACAAAAATATTTTACGGACCACTACTAATTTAATTATGATGAATTAATCGTTGAAGGCCGACTTTAACTCCAAACCATCTTTTTTCTTTACCGGTTTTTCATTTTATTTAAGCTGTGTTATTATGTATCTTATAAATTCTGTGATGGAAGACCTAAGCCTTTGATTTGATTGTATAAGGTACTCAACAACACAAAAGTTTCTGCCCTCCTTAGAGGATGGATCAAACAAAAATTGTATCAACTTATGGCTGTTGACTTCATCCACCCAACAAAACAAGATCGCATGGCGCAATCTGGAAGCACATCTTCATTGAGAAAAATGATGCCCATGTTTTTCCTAAACTTCTGCCACTTTTTGGATAGCATTCTCGACAAACATCAACCGTTATCGATGGGATTAACTGGAGTTTGTCAGGTCAGTACTCGTTCATCTGGATTGACAATGATCCCATACGTAAGTCATGGATCCAAAACCTCTACTCTTTCAGTCTTTCCCCATGGGGCAAGGACCGAATACAGGAAAGAAATACAGTGCAAATTATTCCCATTCCCATTTAAGCAAAAAAAAATACGTTGTATTAAGCATATTGCAGATAACGTGATGCTATGGTCAAAGATTAAATTATAGACAACATGATAGCGCTTTGGAGAGTAAGCATTTAATTTTGAGATTGACTGTTCTTCTTATTTAACGCCAAAGACAAAAACATAAAGGCTCTAATGTTGTCATGACAAACAAGATGGAATATTGAGAGTTGCATACTCCATTATGCACTTTCCCCTGCCTGTTTCCGAGCCTCCTCCCGCATTACTGCTCTGACATAAATTTCATAACAACAACCTGAAACAGACATGAAACGTATGAGTACTAAAAGACACAACAACAAAGGAACATGATAGATGACTGCAATTCCTGGAAAGAATCAGACATTCTCTAATCCAATTTATAGATCACATCAATGAAAAGCAAAAGTTTTTCTCTTCCATTGATCAAAATACTTTCAACTATTGCTGCTTGTAAGCAATAACATGATTCAAATTGATTTTCTAAACCTTAAGCACAGGCCAAAGAAAAAAGCAAGTGTTTAAGGACATGGATGCTGTAATGACCTGATGGTACTGAATCAGTTAGTAGCCTAAAGAAACATAAAAGATAGATTGCTGAGCTGGCATTTTATAGTGGCTATCCATTGTCATTTACATGTATTCTATATAGACAATATAAATAACAAAATTTCAGCATAATTGATCATTTGATGCATGATAATACAATTTCAACACCTCTCTCAATATCTTCCGCTTCCTCTATCTATTCTCCTTTTCATCACTTTTGCCCCTCTGTTTTCTCACCCTCTCCTCCTCTTTTTCTCCCCCCTGCCCCCCCTCTCTCCTTTCTCATTTTCCAAACATCCTTGTTGTGACCTCCAGTCACAACAGATGGCCATTGATTTGGAGTTTAATCTCACATCATTTGACATGGCCATGCATAAAATGGAAAGGCAGCAGCAACATGAAAGGTTGTGATGTTGCAGCTGGATGTTCCTGTAGTTGTTCTAATCAATTCGACAAGCTGGAAGGATTTTCATATTGATGCCATCACTAACATAAAAACCCACTTCCATTGTAAATAAGTGTCACTGAGAAGCAGAATATAGAGCTCATGTGTGTGATGCAGTTGAGTGTTTCAAAAACTTAAAGAGCAAATAAAACTTCTTATTGCAACTCCCACTTTGGAATATATCTCCCAATGTCACTCTCCAAGGAACACAAGGTGATTCAGAAATAGATCAATCTACTTCTTAAAGTGGCTCCATAAGAATCCCAACCAATACCTTGTGGATTCCAGTGTCTATTATGAATCAAGGTCACTAGTTAATCATCTTCCTTATCCATAAGAAGAAGATTCTAAGACATGTAAACTAGACAATCAGTTACTGTGAGAGGCAACCTGCTAGGTTTTAAGACTTTTGACATTGAAGATAGCATATGATAGAGGAGGAAATGAATTACTAGCAGAGGAAAAAAAAAAGAAAAAAAAAAACTTGATGGAGATATCCAGATTCCAGTAGACAATTGCTAAATAGCTCATAACATCCTTTGATCGTAGCAGTTCACTCATGTTTCAAGGATATTTAAATATGAATACACAAACATAAAAATGGATGAAAACGAGGGAATGCATTTCATTAGGGTGTCAAAGGACACATGAATGAACCTTCCAAGCTTTCGTTCAAATATCATGAATCAAGTTTAGAAAACTGACTTCAAAATGCATCCTTTACAGTTTTGATGTTCTATGTTGTCGGGCAGAAAGCAAAATATTATCCTTAAAACTTAAGTGCAAGACATACCCTACCCCTTAGAAAAAGCAACTTTCTACCTCTTTTGTGGATGCTGATCAAACAAAATTTACCGCAATCAAATCATAAAACTTCTCTAGCCTGAGATTAACTTGAAATCTGACATTAACTTACAACCACGAGTGTGGATTAAAAACATTCTCCTTGAAGCATTAAAAATCATTTCAATCAACAAGAAGATTTATCAATTAAGCACAGAGCTGTTGGATGCCCACAATACAACTTTTGGTTATGCTCCTAAGAACCCACTACTATTGCTTAATTCAGATGCAGAGGTTCATTAATCCCAAAATATGATCAATTGCATACGCATAATTGAAAAGGGAGAGGGGGGGGGGGGGGAAATAAAAGCCCACCACAGAAAGAAAATGGGAGGGTACTAACAAATAAATTTCTTCAATTTATGTCAAATACACCAACGTACCTGCTACAACGACAATTGTGAGAACATCTCCAACCCTTTTGAGTCTCCACACGCTCTTCTTATGTGATTTGAATTGCTTAAGAGCTGCAATAAAAATTGACTTAGAACAAAATGTCTACAATTTAAAATATTTCACCTATTAACTAGCACAACATCAAAATAATGCAGGTAAAGTTGGACATATGAAGATCAAAATGGAAAAAGTTCGTAAGGGTACTGCAATACACACAAAGTCAGAAATCTTCAGAATGGTACTGCTTAGGTTTCTTCCACAAAGACAGAAACCTTAAGTAAAAAGACTTTTTCAGGCGCAAATACAGAAAACCATGTCTCAAAATGAACTCATATATACCTTATTTTTCTTCTTCCAGATTACTTCTAGTCCGTTGGGTATTAAATTCAAACCAGTGCTTCTATTTTGCGTTTATAACAAAAACAAAAATGGTCCTCGAACATGCCTGATGTAAAGCTAGTGACACCCAAAGTACGTAAGAAACTTGACAAGTTAGGGATTCTGCTATAACCTATAAGATCATCAATCATGGAATGAAAATTTTAATTGAGAAAAATCTGAACCGATTTAATTGAAAGCAAAATCTTTATAGAATATATGTATAAGACTATAACAGTCGACAGATCCTGAATATTCTGGAATCGCCACATAACAAACAACACGATAAGCAACGAAATCATAGAGAGAGGAGAAAACTCACAGCTTTCTCGCGAGGCCCAGGTTCGACGTGAAATCCGCGGCAGGAAAGAGCGAGTGCGTCCTGTTTGATTTGAAGAAATGGTACAAGGAGAAAAAGAATGAATAGCTTAATCAAATTAAAATCAAGAATCGAATTACCTGCGAATTATTGGATCGAAAGTGAGAAGAAATTGTTGAATTCTTTAGTAGGAATGCCATTTTCTGTTTTCCTTCCGTCTTCGACCAAAAACTGACGGAGATCGAGATCAACGAGGGCAGCTACACTGACCCACTAGGGAATCCCACTCTACAGACCCGGCCCGCCAATCAAAATACTGGATTTTGCGGTGCAGCCCCTCGTATTTTTATATTATTATAATTTGTCCTCATTTGCTAATTTTTCCGTATTTATGTGGCAAAGTCTCGTTTGTTTTGTGTATCCCAGGTGGCCACGTAAAATAGGAACAAGCAGGAAAATTGGCATTGGTAAGAGGAGGAGCTGCTACTGCATGCACAATTGCAAGACAAGGAAATACTCCATCCGTCCGTTCAAATTCATTTCTTGCTATCTCAGCCCCAGATTTACGTCAATCAATCTTCAACCACCCCGTTACATATACATTCTCCTTTCTCTTTCGTTAATTTTATTCTTCTTCAAGCATCATTTGAAACTACTTTCAATTGGGTTGGTCTTTTTTAGACTGAAAGTTTTTATCTTTAAGCTGAATCGTTGTAAACAAGTGCAGGATTTAAGTATCCAATTCGTGCAATACATACCGTGGATCCTATAACCACCAAGAAACACGATGAGGAGCAACCTTCCCATGACTGGAAAATTAAAATGCTTTATGATGGTGATTGCCCCCTTTGCATGAGTGAGGTCTGCACCTTGCCAACTTAGTCCTGATTTTTTCTTTATTTCTTGCTTTCTTTATTCCCTAAATTGTTATTTCCATGCTTACATTATCAGATCAATATGCTTAGAGCGAGGAATGACATAAGCGCTGAGGATTACACTTCTCACAAAATCGAGGCTTAGACTACGAAACTGTAAATAAATGATTTCTTCTTTTCTAGTTTGGGTACATTTGAAAATTACTATGTACTGTTCTTTACACCCTAGATTTTGATTTGGTGAATTTTTTTAAGCCATGAATCATTCCTGTCTTCTCTATTGTTTTGATGCTTACTACCCTTACCCCCCTTAGAGAACTGTTTTCTTAGGTATTAGCGATATGATTGGTGATAAGTGTAGTTTATTGTGCAGGTTATGGGGAGAATTCATGCAGTCCTTTCTGATGGAACTGTAGTCACAGATGTTGAAGTAACTTCTTGCCCTAATTTTTATCAAGTTTTTATTTTAGATTAGTACAGTTGCTGTTGCAGATGTGCCCTTGTTAATTCATGTTACTTCCTAATCACTTGACTAGTCATATGTTAATTAATTTGGTTGCTATATTTCTGCTCTAAGTGTTTGCTTGTTCTTGAATCTTGCTGCTATGTGTTTGGTTTCAAGGAATTCAGACTGACAACATGAGACACTCGGACGGTGCATTAACTTTTTTTGTTATTTGTCTTTTCTATCCTGAGACTGAGGAACATGTTCTTTATGAGTAGCATAGCTCCTGAGAGCATAAGGTGTTAGGATTTTGGTAAGTTAGTGAATGATTAAGGACACGAACAGTTTAATGTCATCATTACAACAGGATTTCGTAATCACTAAATAATGAATAGATGTCAAAGACTTTATTAGTTGAGGTATCTCTAGAACGAACTCATACTATTGTGACTATTTCTGCAGGCATTCAGAAGATTGTATGAACAAGTTGGTCTTGGATGGGTTTATGCCATTACTAAATATGAACCTATAAGTTCTGTATAAATTTCTTGCTACTTCCCTTTTGCAAAGTTGTGCTTTCGCCTTCTCATTAATGATTAACTAATGACAAAATCATGCTATTTTCAGCTTGCAACCATAGCTAATGCTGTATACATTGTTTGGGCTAGATATCGTCTTCAAATTACATGTGAACAAATATTGCATTTGCTTCCAACTGATATATGGCACCTAGAATTCCAATCCCTTTTCTTTAATATAAGATGTCTTTGTTTTGTGGAAATGGTCTAATTTTCTTTTAGGTCGACCACCTTTAGAGGAAGTTTTAGAAGCACATAAAAGAAAGGTAAGCAAGTGCAACTGTTGCAGTTCCTTGTTTCTGCTATCCATCATCTATGATTTTTAATGTGTTCCCTTTTTTTTTTTTTTTGTTGCATGGTTTTGATTTCTTGCAAGAATTTGAAAACTTTGTGTTCAATGATTACACATAAAATCAAGCAACAGGCACCCTGTAAGACTAGTAAATTGAATGATAATCTGAGACACCTGTTGACACAGTAGGGATTCTTCCGAAACCTGAATTTTCAATCAGAGTTATTTTTACCTTTTGTTTTTTCACTATAAACTGTTAATGATAGCATGTGAAAGCCTTGAAGTTTTTCAATTTCCTAGCCAAATTTCCTCTGAGAACACATGCTATCTGCATCTGTAATTTAACATAAGAGTCAGGGATATAAATCATCTACATTTTTATGCTTAATTCGCCCATGTAAAACCGCCAAGTGTCAGCGATGTACAGCTGTATGGAAGCCTTGCTAATGAAATAATGTGTCGCATGTCAAACTAGGCTTTCTGAATGAACTTTACAGCATTTCATCGATTCATGTTTCATGTCGAGGTCTGCCCAGGAATTTTCTCAACTAGGGGTACATTTTGCATGAACCTTAATGGACCACTGCTAAATTTCAACTTCTCTTGTATCTTTATATGCTGCCTGATCAACCCATTGTGAGATCAGTTTCAGAAGTCCCATACAAGGATAAGTTAGTAAGTGTGAATATTGGTTGCCTGAAGATTCTTCCTAAGTATATTAAGAATATTCAGTACTTTTCAATGCTCCTGAAAACATTTTCTATTTTTTATCTTTGATGTTTTAACATGCAGAAATGCTTAGACGTTTAGACATGACAGGATTTTGTTGTCGATCGATGCGTGGTTTTTCGTTGTTCTTACAGGGTGAAGAATGCAAGGATGGAAGCGCTTGTAAGTTGTGAACTCTTATTAAGGATGCAGGGATCAGGATTTAAAGAATCCCTTGGTTTTGTCAACATTTATTAACATCTTCTGAAACCTTGCCGGGAGCTCGATTCCATATAAAGACGCTATAATTTAAGGAGTATATCTTCTTTTCTGATACTGAAGGACGTCATTGATAATTTTTTTTACTAGTTACGCTGCAATATGCTATGTTAGAGAAATGCAAATGTAAATTTCGAACTCTTGTATATCACCCTTACATATCCAATCATCAAAAATATTCAGCAAATATAGTTGTATGCATTTGAATTGCTTCAAATCCCCATCTGTGAAGATTTTCATAATAGTACTCTCATGTTACTATTACAATGTTTTTCAGTAGTACAAGATAAAATCAGTGTAAAAGCAGCATCAAGTTATATTTCATTTCATCCATCAAGCAGTATTAACAATTATTCTTCTTTTCAAAAAAAAAAAAAAAAACAATTATTCTTTCTTCCCTTCCAGCAACTTCATCACGAACTGATTAATGTTATTATCTGAGGTACCACCTACATTAACAGCTTTGGTGGCAAGATCTCTCCATTTAGAGGCATTTGCTTTAATTTCTTGACTCCCCTCTCCTACCAGTATTTCCCTTACACATTTTTCAAGTTGCCCTCTTGTTAAAATCCCCTCTTCATCTTTCTTAGCTCTAATCCCCACCTTCCACACCTCCTCCACAAACTTAGCATTGGTCGGCTGGTCGCTCCACTGTGTCACGACAACCATCGGCACGCCCAGGCTCAACCCCTCTAGCGTAGAATTCCATCCGCAATGTGTAACAAAGCAACCTACAGCTTGGTGAGCTAGCACTTCTAGTTGGTTGCACCATTCCACAACTAGCCCTGTCTCACCTACTGAGCTTAGAAAATCACCTGGTAACTTGCTTTCTGATTCTTTAATAACCCATAGGAAAGGCGAGTTGCTTGCTTTCAAACCCCACGCCACTTCTTCAACCTGTTTAGCTGAAAGGTTTGCCATGCTGCCAAAAGATACATACACTACCGACTTTGGTGGCTTGGCGTCCAGCCATCTCATGCAGTTGTTACCTATTGGTTCCCATAGACTGGCTCCATAAGCTCTATCTCCATCTATTTGTTGGTCTAGGTAGGCTGATGGCACCATTGGACCAACCATCACCACTGGCCAGAGTCCCCTCATGGCATTGACTAGCTATTCAACAGTTAAAGCAGTGAACAAATTAGAAATCTAAATATCTACTAAACTATATATTTTCTGCAGTAAATAAATTAATATATTAACTAATAACCAATGATTGTATAAATTTAAACTTTGCAATGAATTTCAATCTATATGTTTTTTAAAAAAATTATCAGTTTCGATCTTCTATTTCAAAAATAAATATAAACTTTCTAAATATGATTCTGGCAGCACTGATTCTAAGCTCATGCTTTCAAAAAAATAATATTCCTAGTATAACTTCGAATAGCTAATCACTCCTATCTCAATTAAGCGTCACATCAACATGAAACCACGCCACAGTACATTCTCACATCTTTAAATATAATAAGTTAATAACAATCATCAATACTAAAATATATAGAGCTTTTTTTTAAAAAAAAAAGTTATTACGAAAAGAATGGACATATTGAAAATTATCTCAAAATAACAGGATTTATAGCATCATCATTAACCATATTAACAAAATATGGGATGAAACTCAGTTACCTCGATCTCCAGCTCTTCAAAGGAGTTGCAGAAGACCCAATCAATGTTGTTCAAAATTTGAAATTTCTCCAAGATTGCTGCCAAATAAGTTGACTGGCTGGTAGGCCATGCAAGAAAACTTGGTAAATCATGGAATCCCAATGGAGGAAGACCAGGCAATAACAGAGGCAAAGTCTCTTGCTTTACAGGAAAACTCAAGAAACCCTGATCAATTTGCCAATACAAGGAACAAACAGAAGCCGAATTGGTCAAGAAAACAGCAGCATAAATCCCAAGCTGTCTAGCAACATCAAGACCCCAAGTCAGCAGAGAATCATAGACAATACAACTAACAGGCAAACCTAAGGAATTGAACTTCAAGATAAGGTTAGTTAGAGTTCTTGTACCAACTCTTTTAAATGATTCCATGTAGGCTTCTACACCAGAAGATTGCGAGAACCCACCTTCATCAAAGCCATCAGAGATGGGTTCAACACCTACAGTGGGATCATGGATTGAGTTGACAGTATAAACGGTGGTGGCAAGAGTGGCCTTGATTCCTTTAGAGGCCAAGCGCTTAGCAAACTGAAGAAGAGGGTTTATGTGACCTTGAGCAGGATAAGCGAGAACTATCACATGGCATTTTGGATTTGCCATTAGTTTTAATTTTTGTTGCTATAATTTTTGGGTCTGGTAAACACTTTGGTGATCTATTTATAGCGATAATGCAGAATGTGGGTGTGGGTGTGGGTGTCGCTCCATATTTGGTAACAATGCATTGAACTCTTATTCTTTAATGATAAAAGTCAATCACTCTAAAATATGCATTCACAAATATATGTTTTTATTTCGTTTTCAGTAAAATTTTTACGAAAAAATTCTTTATAAACCAGACAAAAATGAAGACAAGAAATAAAAAATACGAAAATAAATGTAAAAAATATATTTTAAAATTTTATAAAAGAAAATATGAAAAATATAAAAATAAAAAAAATGTGAAAATAAATTTAAGACTTTTCCGTACTTTATAGACCGTAATAACAATAATTATGAAAGTATTTACTGACTTATTCATTAAAAAAAAATAAGCAATTTTCTTTCGGCTTTTTGAAAATTGTTTTTATTCAGCCAAAAAAGTGTCATTAGTTTTTACTGTTCAAAAAAATAGCAGAAAAAAGTCTCTTTTTATCAATCAAATCCAACAGGCGGCTTGTACACCCCATATTTCCATTGATACCTACCACAGGCGGAAGAATTTTATGGTGCATTGTTCCTGGTCACACAGCTATAGCGATAGCTAGCATATTTCTTTAACCCTACCTGCTAAACAGATATAAATTGGTCCAAACAACTACTTATCATCCAAAGGAGTTGCAAGCGGTGAACATAACATTAGAGTTTGATATCAAGAAACACAAAGTGCTCATCAAAAGATAGATGAATATTGAAAAGATTCAATTTCCTTTATTGGGCAAAATCATAATCCAACATGAAAGTTGCATTTAAGCATATCATTTTTGCAGCTTTAACTCTTGTAATCAGTCTTCAACTTAAGCAATACATCGCATCTACGTATTTACAGTTTAATGTTTTAAAAAAAAAAAAGACTTGCTAATCTGCACGGCAGAGCCAATATACATATAGATCAGGTGTACCTACAACTAATGAAGCCAACTTGCCTCTACAACTGCACACAGTTTTACTCCTGCGGCACTGTCTACGATACTATACTTGCCACTTTGACATCATAATTTTTTGCACATTTCATCACTTATATCTTTGAAATTCTCGAACACAAGTCTTTTTTAAGGCCACGAGTCTCCTAATAGAGAACCATTTCAACACACTAGATATCATTGTCCATCTCCTTTGAGCCTTATCGACAGCAACAGCTGTAGAACGTGTCAGTAGGAAGCTGTCAAGAGCACTTTGTAGATCAGCTGGGGGTTCCAGACTAAGGTTCTGATGCTGAAGATCTGGATCAAAAAACCGCAGATGATCCTCATCACAGAAAGCTTGAGTCATAGTATCAGTGTCACAGATGAGGGGGTTAGAGACTTGGCCTGAAAAACTCACTGTCTGATCGTATCTGAGACCCATATTTTCGATACCGTGCAATGCATAATCATCCAAGCCACTCACACCCCCAACAGAATACATAGATGAAATGATATCAGGAGAAGCAGCATTTGGTTGTGCATAATCAAAACCACCCATCTTGTGTGAAGGTAAAAGCCTATTTCCATTAGAATTCTCTGTCCTGGGCGAGCTTGATGGGTAAGGGATGTTATGCAAGTGTGAAGAGCCATCCATAATAGAGGCTTCATCATCAATCGGGATAACCTCCTCAGGATGTTCGAATGCAGCAATTACCAAGTTCTGAGCATCAGCCTGAAGGCACAACAGACTAAGAAACCAGAAATGGAGGAAAACAAGTAGGAAAAAAAAAAAAAAAAAAACCAATTGAAACAACATTAGGATTAAAACAAAGTTGCCATGCCTTTTCAGTTTCAGACAGCTTATCTATAGGAACATACTGACATTCAGAAAGCAGTCCCATTAGTTGTCCCACAACATTGAAGACCACACCGCTTTTCTGTTGAGAACAAGGTGCATAATACAAGTACATTCTCTTATCAATTACACATGTCCGAGCATGCTCTACAGTAACTTCCCACATCTTAGCAGACATTCCTGTGCCAAGAACCTGCATAACATCCACATAAATATTTTATACTGATCCAAGAACATTAAAACCCTCATTTTAAGCAACCACAGTAGCTGAACTTATTGAAGAAAGTCATAATATTTTGATGAGGCCTAGACAAACATGAAGCACTAGAGGTTAATTTCCTTCAAGTCCATAGCTCCAAAACCTCTCTTGTCATAAATACAACATCCTCAGATAAGGGGTTATGGCAATGGAAAAAAAAATTTCTCAGATAGACTAGCATCCACCATGGCGAAACTTGACGCATGACCAGTTACATATACATTTATTCCACCAAATTATTCAGTTATATTGAACAATTGATCCAAAAAAAAAAAGTCAATGTCAATTAAAATAATTGCCATTGACTTGTGCACTGATGACGAATCTCAAACATTTTCCAAGTTAAGATAAATCAGTATTTGTTCCATCAATTGATAAGGCATTTCCCCCAATCTCCAATTTTAAGAAAATATTTTTCATATAGATGTAGCACTCTAGAAAGCAAACAAATCTTCAATACCTTTAAAGAAATGCAAAATTAAAAATAAAGGTATAAATCATATTAATATACAAGATAAAAACAGTAAGTTCTTACATGGCGAAGTCTTTGAGGGTCTATAAAGAGCTGGGTCAGGAAATCTTTCACAGTATTGATATTTTCCCGATTCAAACGCTTATGAAAAGCCCCGTCTTTGCCAATCTTCTCTAATCTCCATACCTCGTCAAACAGGGAGGGAGGGTGGTGTTTCTTGTACACTGCAACATAAAAGCAATAGTTCAAAAAAAAAAAAAGGATGTTCCCTTGTCTATATTTCTCATAACAGCTAAAACTAAAACCTCTTTCTTCTTATGACTTATTTGGACTTCCCAGAAAGTCTCACATATATTATATACAATTTGCCAGACTGCCAACTTCAACATCATATAGATTCATCAATTCTTGAACCCCCCACTTCCCAGGTTCAGGCAGGCAGCTTTGTCTAGAAAAGCCACATTTCTGGTCATAAGCATAATCATCCAATAATTTTCAATACTTTCATATAGACCAATCACTAACAACAAAAGCTAATTTGAACTCCTCACCAAGAAAGAAGGGTGCTTCATTCACTGAGAAGCAGCAAACAGACTGAGCTTTTATGGTTCCAACTGACAATCCTACAGAAAGGTTATTCACTGCTATTATCATTATTTCTTTTCTAGAGTTACAATTTGCATGGTCTTCTTTAGCAAGATGAAAACCAAAATATTATGTCTCAATAATCCTTAATATGAACAGAGAACTGAACAGAATGTCAATTGATAGACACATAAAAGTAAGGGTCAGGAGTCAGGGCTCAAATATTTTATCGTCATGTTTGATATTACAGCAGAAGTCCACACAGTTCTCTACAACAATAGGCAGAAGTCAGCATAACCATGTGAAACCTATTTTCCCTAATCAATCCACTCTTTATAGAGTGAAATAATCACATTTGCAGACAATACATGAGTTCAAGTAATATGAGATTGACTGACAGAGCCATCATAATTCAATTATTACCAACAGAATTTAATTTTGAAAGTCTGAAGAAAACACTAAAGGCATGTTATCTATAAACAGTTAATTCATAATCATCAAATATGAAGGCACGAATGAGTGCTCACATTCTCCTCGGTGATCCCTGACAATGAAAGATTCTGTCTTTGCCTTCCTTACATTAATTCCATCAAGATTATCCACAACTCTTGCCCCAAGCCTGAACCTTCGGCTTCTTGTCCAGCTTGAATTATCAGTAAACGAAATCTCACCCACCAAACCAATCCCCTCATTTAAATTCAGAAATACGTCTCCTGTAAGAAGAGGTTTCTTTCCATCTCTTTCTCTCACAATATTATTCTTGAACTCATCATACATCCAATTGTCACTCTCATCACTATCAAAATCACCTTCAAGAACGACGATTTCCACCTTGGCAGAAGACTCAGGACCAGCATTGACAATTTTCCCAGTAAGGATGTCAATCAAAACTAATTTTATAGGAGAACATTCTTCTCCTTCAATTCGAGCTCCAGTGAACACTGGAAGAGAGAGACTGTTTGAGAACTGCAGCTTTAAGCTTCTTGATTCACCAGAACCTTTTTCATTTCCACTGTTTCTGCACAAATAAAAGACAGAAGCACAAGATAATATAATTGCAACACCTTCTAAGAAAACATATTTCCCACTGCTTCCAACTGTCCTCATATGGATGGATAAAAAATTTCAAAAACTTCAGACTATTGATTCTTACTGTTTAATGTTGGCTAAATGTTTTTTAAGGGCCAATTCAACTTCCTCTTTGACCTGTAAAAGCAAATTCAATAAATGATATAGCAGCAATTTTATAATTTTCAGGAAACATGCAAAAGGAAACAAGAAAACATGGAATGCACATTTCCATGGTCAATTTTAACCATAATAAATCGATCATGGGAACAGACATACCACCCTGCGGATCAATGGCTCCAACAAATGCTGAATTGATTGCATCTTAATCACATCATGAACCACACTAGATATATTAATAAACAAATTAGTTACTAAAGAGGAAATCAGAAAAGAGAACGACAACAAAAACAAGATTTATAAGCATTAAGACACAATATTAAAGGGTTGCATGAGGATAATTAATTACAGGAAAAGAAAAAAAAAGAAAAGAAAAGACATTTGTGTCAATTATCAACAATTCTCAATGCCGATGCACTAAAGTTCCAGAAAAGAAAGCACACTTCTTGTAGTGTGTACACCCTAACGTGACAATGATATTACTTCGAATCACGTTCAGAGGCATGCGCCTTCCCCTTATGTTTCAGAAATCTTAATATCCCATTGAACAGAACCACTAACATCCAAACAACAATAATTAAAGAAACCAAAAGCACATTTTGATCAACGACGCAGTTAACACTCACCCCTTTTGTTTCAACTCTTCCCTCTTAAATTTCCAATCACACTCCTCATGGGCAGAGCACACTTACGAAAAAGATTTCAACTTTCATCACAAAATCAATACTTTACCCTCAAAATCTTAATCGAGCGTGAAAATTGAAGAAAACCTAATTCAATTCCAATCAATAAAATCATAACCCAACACAAATTCAAAAAAAAAAGAAAAGAAAAGACACTCACTTTTTCAAATCAAACTTCCTCTTCTTCTCGTCAGGACTGCTAGGCTTGCCCTCATCAGGGTGCCTTTTGTGCGACATTACTACGACAACCCAACAACAACTGTTGGTACAAGCAGGGGCAACAAGCCACTATCATTAACAACAGCAGAAGGAAAATAAACCAACATGCGGCACAGACCTAGAGTAATAACTAACCACGGATAGCTAGGAGAAGAAACGAAGAGGCAGAAGTATTATTTATATAGAAGCAATAATTGGTAATGAAGGACTAAACTTTAAAAAAAAAAAAAAAAAAGAAGAGGCATTCTGTTTTCTTAAATTTTTATTGCGGATGTGGATGTGGGTATGTCTGCGCATCTGTCAGTATAGGGAAATAGCTTTCCGTTTTCTGGGTTTGGCGGTATATGGGTTGCCTGTTCCGCTTCGGTCATCTTCCTCTGTTTTGATTTTGCAGTGAAATCGCATGAAAGGTTGAGTCAAGAAAACAGAGATTGGCTTTCTGGATGTGGAGTTTGGATCCAGTGATAGAATTTGTGGGGTCCTCAGGACGCGCGTCTAGGCTTGGTGGGGTCCATACCCATCTATGCAATACACACGGTTTCGAATGACTTTTTTTTTTTGTTGGTTTAAATTTTGTTGATGATAATAGTATTGTTAGTTTTTTATGTTTGAATTCTGGTTGTTATTTTAACGTATTTTTTAAATTAAATCTAAACTTTAATTTATTTTTCAAAATTATCTTTAAATTACTATTTTATAATTAAAAAAAGATAAATGATCATTTTAATTTTTGAATTTTTTTAAAAATTCAGTTAGACCCAAAAAAAGAAAAATAACTAAATTTTATATAAAATCTTATTTAATTTGATTTTATTCACTTTAATAAAGAAAATCTAATTGAATCGAATTATATATATATATATTAAGTAATAAAAATATAATTTATTTAAATAAATAATTTATTATAAAATTTTATTGTAGAATATCATTAATTCATAATTTATAATTCAAAATTAAAAATTTAGATAATCATAATTTTTTAAAAAATAATACAATGACAAATAATTATCATTTTTTATGTACATATTAAATGACTAAAATTTATTTATTACGAATAATCAAATTATATTTTTATATTAATAAGTCATTTCTTGAGAGAAAAATAGATTTATCAAAATATAAAATAGTTAAATGTTAATTTATTCAAATATATAAGAAGTTAAAAAATAAATTAATCTTACAAGTATATATACACACTTAATGACATATTTAGAAAATTTTTAAAGTTCAATATATATATATATATATATATAATATTTTAAAATTAAACTTATTGATTAAATATTGTCTATTTATTTATAAAAAATTAAGATTTTTGGACATAAATGATAGACAATATTTTTTATAAAGGAAATAAATTGCTTAAAATATCTTAAATAATAACAAATCAAAATTAAAATTGTAAAAAAATAAAATAAATAAGTGCATATCATATAAAAAAAAACTAAGGCATATAAATAGAAGATAAAAGAAAACATTAAATAAGATTTTATATATTTTCATTAATTTTTAGTTTTGAGTTTTTAACATTTAACTATTATATATTTTTAGTACTCGTAAAAATGATTTATTAATATAAAGTGATAATTTAATTATTTATAAAAAAAAATAAGTTTTGGTTATTTAATTTGTACATAAAAAGGATAATAATAATTTATTATTTTATTATTTTTTAAAAAATTTATAATTGTGTAAGTTTTCACTTTGAATTATGAATTAATTATATTTTATATAATAAATTATTTATCTAAATAAATTATATTTCAATTACTTAGAATAGATATATTTAATTCAATTTGGTTAGATTTTTATATATTAAAAGTAAATCAAATCAAATTAAATAAAATTTTATATAATTTGTAGTTATTTTCTTTTTTAGATTTAATTAAACTTTTTAAAAAAGTTTAGGATTAAAATGATCTTGTATCTATTTTTTTAATAATCAAATATTGGTTTGAGCATAGATTTGACAAAAAAAATTATAATTTGGAAATTTTTTTATTAAAAAATGAAGTATAAGATAGATTTGAAAAACATATTAAGGTTCAAAACTTTTTTAGTAACTAAGCCATTTTGATATTACCTTGAATGAACACTTGTTTGGATGTGAAATATTGAACTTTGATTTGAAGGCATATGGTTTGAGGATTTTGATAAAAAAAATAATTTAAAATTTTTGAATTGGAATGTTTGATTTATTCAAATATATTATTTTTAAACAAAGTTAAATTCTTAAATTTATGTACTATATTAGACTCTTACTTTCTCATCTTTCTATATATAAAAATAGATAGGTATATGAAAAAATATGAGAAAATAAGAATGAAGCCTAAAAGCCCAAAAATTTAATTTTTTTCAAAATATAATATATTTGGATAAATCAAATACTGAATTTTACATTTGGTAATTGAGATATATAGTTCAATTTCAATAGTTGTTATTTATTTTGTATTAACAATTTATATTTTTTATCTTATATTTTATTTAATATTAATTGATGAGTATGTAGTTATAACTTGTAATTTGTAATCTAGAATGAAGTAATTTGTAATAACTTTTATTTCATATTTAGATACTTTAGAGATTTATTGTACAATCGTATAAATTAATTAAATAAAAAATGTAATATTAAGAGTATAATAGCAATATAAGCTATTTTTTTTGAATTTTTCAACGTAGAAATCAAACATAATCATCCTATATTTCAAGGAAAATTTTACATCAAACTAAATATGATGATCTTACATTTTTAGAATTATCTAGAGAATTATTTTCCCATAAAATTAATTTCAAATAAAAATATTAAATTCGACAACCAAATTACATTTAATTTAATAATAATATTTATTTAAATAAAATTTAAAATTCATATAATTATTCATAAAATTATTTAATATTCTCATTACATTATTTTAAAAATAAAAATTAAATTTATTTAAATATAATATGTTCAAATAAAATAATTAGTAAAATAAAATTAATTTATTTCTTCCAAATTTTAAATTTTAAATAATATATATACATGACAACGAGCTGACTGAAGGAAGTGGAGGAAAGAATTATTTTTTTTATAAAGAGAAGAAAATTTTATTCATTTTACATTATTTAATAAATAAATTTTTTTATTGTAATAAAATATTATCTATTGACTCATACTTTCTATCATGTATAATATATTTTTAAGAGAAAATTTATTAAATTTGTGCAAAGTAATTTCTAATAATCTATTACACTATTTGATAGATTTTATAAACTTTGAATTTTGAATTTTAGCTTATTATTTAATATTATTATTTTTTAAGTTTTTTATAACTTATTGTTTAAAAGTTTTGCCTTTTAGATTTTTTCAATTTTCTGTTTAAATTTTTTTAAAAGTTTTTACTATTTAGATTTTTTTAATTTCTTATTTAAAAGTATTTTTATATGATAATTAATTTGTTAAATTTTATAGTTAGGATTTTTTAATATGATAGTTTTTTTTGTAATATAATATAAAACAATAACACATAAAAATGTTATATACAATTATTGATAAATGATAAATAATTATTTAAAATTAATTTTGAGACTGAAATTAATAATATATATTGATTCTATTTGATAAGTAAAAAGATGAAACAACAAAAATTTTTATTATTATTGTATCTTGTTGAGGATCACATGGTCAATAATTGCGTTTGAATCATATTAAATTTGTAAATAAAATTGAGATTGTGAATTTAAATTAACTAAAATATAATATAATACAACTATAATTTAGAATGTGAAACACACTACTTAAAAATAAAAACTTCCATAATAATTCTTAATAGATTTTAGGCCAACAAAGTTTGCTCGTGAAATCTGCATCGATTTCCAGTTGGGATTTACTGTTTCGATTTTTTTTTTTTTTTTGGGAATACGATTGATCCATGGGAAAGAGGAGTTACTTTGTTTTTTGCCCCAACCAACAAATCCAACAAAATCAAGCCTTTCCTATTTTAGAGAATGTATCATATCTTAGTATAATATTCAAGCCGTGGTATTCCTTGTTAATTTGAGATTTGAAAAATATTCCCAACAAGATTTTCTAAAATATCTATTTCTATTCTTATAATTTGTAGGATTGATTCAAATAGTAAAGAGAATTTGCTAATTTTATAAATTTAATTATCGAGACTAATATTTAAAAATAATAAATATTTTTAAATATATCAAGTTAATATAAGATACACACTCTTAAAATCATTTAAATAATAATTTAATCTTGATTGATGTATAAATTGACTAAAAAATATGTTTATCATAAACACAATAAAAAAATTATTTACATAAAGTTTAATGAATTACAAATTATAAAAATTTCTTTAAAAAAACTTTAACCGTAAAAATAAATTTATATCATATTAATGAAAAAAATAATGAGTGTGAATATATACATATATTAAATATATAAATGTTTTCTTTTTATAAATATTATCCTATAAAACAATACTTTTAAATGCATCAAGCAAATCTAAATTTCAAACTGTTAGAATACCATAAAATTGTATCTCCACACTATTAAGTTTTTTAGATTCGGTTTTATCTATTTGTATTTTGTTTTTTTTTTAAACTATAGTTTGACAAGGTTTTGTATTAATTAAATAAACATTGCAAAATAGATGTGCAAAATCTTTATATATTTTTATAAAATTTAAAATAATTATATATAATTTTAAATTCAAATAATAAATAACTTAATTTATAAAAATATATCATATTAACAGAATATCTGACTGATGAAGTGAGCATTTTATTAATGTTTTTTATTAACCAAAAAAAAAAAAAAAGCATCCATGATTTTACAACCTTATCACGTTGAATAATAATTTGCTTTATTCTATAGCACATGAAATTTGAACCACCTTAATTTATTTTAATTGTCAATTATAGACCAACGAGTCAAAGCACACATTTTATAATCAGCATAAGATATTTCTAGAACATTAAGGATGTGGTTTTGAAGAAAAAAAAAAAAACCATTAATGATGTGGGCAACAGTAGGGTGCAGCCTTGAGGTATTTTTTTTTATTGGTGTGATTATTTTGGTCAACAAAATATATAATTGATGATAGAGAACAAGTACAAAAGAGAGTAACTGATTGAATTTCAACAACTAATGTTAAACAAAAAAAAATTGAATTAAATTGTTGGATTAGATCATAAAATTAAAAATTGATCAATCACTCAATTCATTTAATATTTGAAAATCAATTAATATAAAATTTGAATAAAATTTTGAAAAACAAAATTTCAAAAAACTGTTGGCTTAATGAATCAAATTAAATTTATTTTTCTCAAAGTGGCTTAATGAACGACGAAACAAAATAAAGTAAGTATGTGAATATGTTTAAGATGAATGAATATGAAGGCTAATTATATATGAATATGAATATGTTTAAAAATAAAGTAAGAGTTTTATGCTTTTTTTTTTTTTGTTTTATCGTTCTAGTTTAATTGAAAGCATAAAACTCTTTAAGATTAACAAATATGAAGGTTAATTATATGTAAATATGAACAAATATAATATATATATATATATATATATATATATATATATATATATATATATAAAGGTTAATTACTTTAAACTTCTGACATTTTTATATTTAATTAAATTATTTATTATTTTTCAATAGCATGTTAAATTATCTCTCATATTTAATTTATTACGTTGAAAAGTCTTTCAAAATTAAAGACCTTTTTATGAATGCAGGAAGAATTTTTTACTATAACAAAATAAACATGGGAAATGACTTATAACATTAAAAAGTGAGAGATAACTTAGTTAAATATAACCAATGTCAAAAAATTTAAAATAATTAACTATATATATATATATATATATATATATATTAAATGTTTTAAAATTTTATTTCTTAAAAATTATATTCATAAATTAATCAGGAGATTTGAATAGTATTCCTGTTAATTAGCTATAATAGTAACATTAAGACGAGGATTACACTTCAAACTAAAGCTTCAATAGGAAATGTTGAGATTTTAATTCTCAAATATCTTATAATATTTTAAATATTGTCTTGAGTAAAAAGATGAAGAGGATAGTAAATAAATTCATTTTTTTGATGAAAGACTGAGGAAAATAAAATAGTATTATATTGACTGATGCACAGTAGAGGCGAGCAAACACTGGACCGAATAGGAAAATTAATTGAATCGAGTTGATTTGGTTTGATTTGATTTTTTGGCAAAATCATTTTAATTTTAAAAAATATGTTTTTGGTTTTCGGCTCAGTTTTTTAAATAAAAATATAAAATATAAAATTATTAATAAATCAAACTAATTTGAATAGAATTATATACGTGATTTAATCAAATCAAACTAAATCAAATTTTATAAGTTTGATTTAGTTTATAGACATATAAATTTTGATTAAATCGATTCGATTTATTTAATTTTTTCTGAAATTTTGATTCAATTTTAAATATATAAAATTAAATTTATTTAATATTAATAAAAATCAAGTCAAATTAACCGAATCGACTGTTTATTCACCCTTACGTATAAGGATAAAGCAAGTATTAAATTATTGACATTTTATAAAATTGGATCAGAAAGTTAAATCAAATCAATTGAACTGCAGACACAATATATCAGACAGATTGATCTTGCAGTTGTATTAAAAACAACATTGAAGCAACCCTATCCGGTCTTTTATTTTATTTAGGTGGACAGCCTCAACGAACCAATAAACGTAGAAATTGGCTGATCTGTCGTGACAATAACATTATAATATTTAGTCCATGATGACAATAATATTATCTGCATTGCATAACAACAATTTAATTCACGTATACATGTTGGTATTTGTTATATAATCTTTAATATTTGATCACTTTTATAATGAAATTTTGGTTTAGTGGGTATTTTAAAAAATAGTAACTTTTTTTTTTTTCAATCTTTTGTTTGAAGCTTATATATATTTTAAATATTGGTATTACATGACCGTCAAAAAGTGCTAGACAACAAAACAGTTGTTGCTTTTTTTTTTGATAAAACAATTGTCGCTTGTTACTACCTTTTATCATATTGTACAACAAAAACGATAAAAGCTTCAACATCTACTATTGTCATTAACCATTATCTTCGAGATTGGAAGGAAATTTCAAACCTGTAACTACCCACATGAGAGAAAAATAATCTTTAAACCTAGCATCGACTATCAGTTCAAAAAATTAATTCCCAAAACCAAATTAAGAACAGGAAAAAAAATTAAATTCCTTATCATGTGAAATCCATAATTATTTCATCAACTTAAGAGTATAGAAGTGTGTTATATATATATAATCTCAAATTTCTTTTATTTTTTTAAATATTACTTAAAATATCCATAGTCGGGCATATAGTGGGTGTATTGTGATAACCTATGAGATTATTATTATTATTATTATTATTATTATTATTATTATTATTATTATTATTATTATTATTATCATCATCATCATCATCATCTTTGATAGAATGAACAAAATGAGAGTGTTGTAGACCCAACTAAAATATGCATGATTTTAACTATTCATTTAAGTTGAACTGGATGGCATGTAACATGATAAAAATAAATGGAAGTCACCATCATCTTTTATCATGCAATGCATGATTCACGAATGTCCGCATTTATCAAATAATATACAATTACTTTAACAGAACTCTAGCGGTCTTTTTTTTCTAAAATTAATTTTATTTTTTAGTATTTTAGAGATATTGTCGGCAAATTCGATCAACTCTTTTTTTTTCTTTTTATTTTCTTTATTTTCTTTAATAAAATGAGTTGTTTTTACCCTATTTGTTAGTTTTCTTTTGTTTTATCTCTTGTTTGAGTGTTTTTATCTTAGTTTTGTTATTTTATCTCTCATCGTGAGAATTTTTTCTTATTTTTTAAGAGTTTTAATGATTTGAGATCGATTGTTTATTAATATATGATGTTATATTATTAGACAACGTCTGTCAAATATCTTATAGTGTATTATATGAATTTCAGTTTACATCGTGCTATGACACCATATCTGGTGGAAATCTCCATATTTGATAAAGATGCATAGTCATAAAAAAAATTAATGGTGATAATAGAACCATGATTTCGGAGTTGAATTAATGTGCATGTATCAGTAGTGTTGAAAATCAAATTCATATTGATACTCTAAATCATAAAATTATTTTCTTTTATAGATATCTTAAGACTATTTATAAATGAAATATTTTCATCATTCTAAAAAAACGACCATATTACACTAGCTGCCCGCCTCATAGTCTTACTATAAGGAAAGAGTATTGGAGACGTGAGAGAGGAATAGATGCAGAATAAAAGTGGAATTTTTTTTAACTGTCGTTTTGTCCTTTATTTATATGTACTTTTAGAGTTTGTTATGAAAAGGTGTGATAATTATATTTATTTTTTTAATTATGGATCAATAGAATTTGTTTATAAGAAGTCTTTTAAGCGATCATGCGAGGCTACTGTTCAGTTTTGTTTCACATACTTTCAGAATATGTTTAAATGTAATTTTTTAGTACATTCAACTATAATTAAATATGATCAATAATAATAATAAATATTCATTATAACTTTATAATTTTAAAAATTATTTTAATACATTTTATTGGACTCAAGTTCAAGTATGGTGTATGGTGTTTTATAATTTAAATTGAGCTACTTAATCGCTTTCAATCCTTAAAATACAAACCCCATAAGATGAAGTTAAATACTTGAGAAGCAAAGCATGAATATTTATTCTCCATGAGATAGTGGGCAAGTAGCATACACTTTGATCTCCTCCGCCCAAATGACGATCTAATGCTTGAGATTGATAATGAAATCGGTATTGAGATTGCGAGATTAAATACAATTAAATTAGTTTAAAAAATTTAATAAGTTTTTAATTTTTTTTTATCACTGTTATGTTATTAAAACGCTCTTAAAGAAGTAAGCAGATGATGAATTACATCCCAATATCGGACACCTTATACTATTGATATGAACAATCCATACCGGGCATAATAACTCACTATTTGAAGGACTTTTATTTGGAACACTAAACTTCCTCTGTACGACCTTTACCATTAAGGCAAAGGGTTATTTGCAGTAAATTTTTAATTTAATGATAATAAAATCTCAACTTAAATGCGATCAAAGTCAATTTTTTTAAAAAAATAAAAATAAAATCTTTAAAAACAATCATTGGGAATGTGGTCGTGCCAGTGAACTGGACACGTATGTACTTATGTAGCATGATGTGATCATGTGAGAGGAGATTGGAATCTCGAACTTTCCCATTTCCATGTACATGTGGAAAATTGGAAAAGTTGAAGCGAATTTTGTATCATATGAATCATATGATGGAACGATGTTTTCTTATCGCCAAATTATGCGCACTATGCTGAATGATAAGGTTATAATGACAAATTCTTATAAATCTTAGGATCCGTTAATCATGATTACCATATCAACAAAAGCAAAAGCATTGCCACACATTTCAAAAGCATATCTTCATGTATATGTTCAAACAAAAGAGCAACAAACAAAGAATGTCCAAATCAACCAGATACCTATCGACCATTCTTACTTCCGGGAATCTTCCTTTGTCCTGATTCCTCAAAATCTCCTTTTTAATTCCCGCTTACAATAGTACAACATTAAATTGCAAGCATACAATCAAGAAAAAATCTTACTTGATAATTCCAAAACTATCCATCTTTTTTTCTTTTAAAATAATAAAAAATATTTTCATTCATGAATAATTGTACATTTACAAAAAAAAAAAAAATTTACGATTTAGAGTATCATCAATACTCAACATTATTAATAATTACATATTGATTTAACTTTGAAATCATAGTTTTGTTTTTATCGTGAATTTTCTTCAATAACTCTATATTTTTATTAATTACAGAAATTCATAATAGATATATATGGTATTATAGTATAATGTAAATTGAAATTCATATGATATGTCAGAATAAATTTGAGAGACGATATCTAATAATAAATATCATATATTATTAAACAATCAATCTCAAACTAATAAAACTTAAAAAAAAAAAAGAAGAGAGAGATACAAACTTTCACCAAGAAAAATAAAATAATAAATATAAAAACTCTTAAAAGAGATATAAAATAAAATAATAACTAATAAATAGCGTAAAATAACATAATTTATTAAAGAAAATAAAAAAAAAAAAAGAGAAAAGTGATTTAATGTCAATATAGTCTTAAAACATTACAAAAGAAAATTTATTTTCAAAGAAAAAAAAAGATGGCCAGAGTTAAAACTATCCATCATTATAAGTATCAATATGTTGTAAAATAATATTTCTTTGATACCATGTTGTAAAATAATATTATCACAACATGATTGATTAAATATTTAGATATTGTGATAGTTCCCATTCATAAAATATTTAAATGGTGTGATTAACAACCATGACAGAATTTACCTAATATTCTTCATATTCATATTATAATCTATAGATATAGATCACGGGATAAAATTGGCATTACAGAAGATTGTGTTTTTCACGTTATAATAATATTTACATATATCCATGGAAAAAGAGAAAGGCGATACGTCTTAATTCTAACAATTTCAATTTGAAAAAGAACATGTTACTACGGCTTAGTACTTTCGAGGAACGTTCTCTCTCTGGTTGAGAATTTCTAAAAGATGAAGACAACACGCAAACAAACATAAGTGCCCGTGATTGTAACATTGGAGGCTTCTTCTGCCAATTCATCATATTCGTGCCCTTGAAGTTTACTTACCAACTAAACGTGGGAATTTGTTACTATATGATAATACTCACGTTGAGAGTAACCTGTCGTTGGAAAAAATAAATACAGTCCAAAACTTGATAGTAATAGATATTAAGTTCAAAGTTGTACTGTATAGTTTTTTTTGGCAAATATGATTCTATAATTTATTTCTTTGTAAAACTCTACTATGTGTGGTACAATGTTATTTGCAAAATGTATCAGATTCGTAATTTTGTTACATTAATCTAACCTAGTACTAAATTATGTACATTATTTTAACTAATTATATAAAATTTAGATACCGAACTTTTTAACTCTAAATATAAAATTTGTTCATTTTTTATTTACTTTTGTATATGTTTGAATAAATTCTACAGTGATAGAAAAAGAATTTGCTCAAATATATATAGAAAATAAAAAAATAAATAAATTATGTATTTAGAGTAAAAAAATTATGTAGAGTATATATAATTAATTAAAATAATGTATAAAATCTAATATCAAATCAAATGGATATAATAAAGTTACAGATCTGATACCATTTTGTAACGACATTATATTACAGGTTAAAGTTTTACTAATAAATAAATTATGGTATCATATTTATCAAAATAAAAATTATATGGTAGAATTTTGTAATCTTCCCTTATATATAAGCATTGTTTCCCATTGAAACCAAATTTTAAAAGTCTTTGGTAAATAATTTTTAACAATTAACTTTTATATATTCAATCACCAGCAGTCAAAAAAGTATAAATCAATGTTATTTTTTTTTCTTTGAACACTAGAATTTTAAGATTTTGAACGGAAACGTAATATTTTCACTATAAATATAAAAGTTGTTAATTTTTTATTCACTTTTTGCATATTATTAAATAAATTTTATAATGATGGAAATAATATTTATTCAAATATATATATAGAAAATAAAAAAATGAATAAATTCTGTATTTAAAGTAAAAAAATTATATATTCATACATAATTTGTTGAAAATAATTTACAAAATCTGATATCATATCATAATGATGTAAAAAAGTTACAGATATAACACTATTTTGTAAACAGAGTTATAATTTTTGTAATAAACCATATTTGCCAAAAAAAATCATCAAATAGAATTTTATATTTTTTGCTAATATATAATCACCGTTTCCCATTGAGAGTCCAAATCTTAAAAGTCTTGGTAAAGAGTTTTTAACAATTAACTTTTATATATTCAATCACTAGCAGTTGAAAAGTATACATGAATGTTATTTTTTTCTTTAAACACTAGAATTTTAAGATTTTGAACAAAACGATATATTTTATATTGAAATTACTGCAGAAAAATATACAATTTACGTAGAAAATTTTTTTTAGATAAATTGAAGAAATTCATCGATAAATTATATTTTACTAATAGAATGCCAAGCAAATTTGGCTCTAGGTATTAAGCTAATCAGTGAGATTTATCGATAGAATTTTTTTATTAGTAAATTGTACTTGGATAATTTTTTCTAGGTAGATTAAATTTTTTCCTATGTAATTCAAACAAACAGCAATTCAATTTTTTCATATAAAATTTTAATGATGGGAACTTTTATAGATAAATTTGTAGGTAAATATTTATCAACAAATTTTTTTCTAAATAAAGCTATAGATAAATATTTACCAATAAAATACACTATTTAATATTCATAATTTAAGTTATCAAACTATACCTAATTAATATTATAATTAAATATATCTAACACTCTAAACAAAAAAATATCTAACCAAATTGAACACAATGCTTACTAAACCTAACATAATTTAACTAAAATTTCACAAGAATCAAACCTAACTAATAAAAACATTCGAAAAAAAGAAATATTTTCTTAAAAAATACCTAATTTAAGTAAAAAATTATTTGGTTTTCAAATAAAAATTCAAAATCATACCTAACTAATAAAAATCAAATCTAACAAAAAAATAAACAAATAAAATAATAAAAGGCACCCACATAAGCGGGCGGAAAGGGCAGCGACTTGCGGCGATGGTGGCAAGTGGTAGGGCTGTGCAGTCGACGTTGTTGGAGCGAGCAAGGTTGTGTGAAATGTGACAAGCGAACACAAAGACAGAAAGGAGGAAAGGGCGCAAATGGATGCTGGCCTCATTTATTTTGCCCACGAATTCTGTTATGTTGTTAATTTGCCCCATCATCAAAAATTTATCAATGGAACAAATTTCGTCACTAAATTTTGGCAAACAATTTATTATTTTAGTAGAAATATTTTCATCCATAGATTAAAATCTATCAACGGTATCACTTTTATCACCATATTTGTGATACATGATATTTGAACCATTTAACGATGGAAAACTTTCTGACAGTAAAAACTTAAATATTCTTTTTATTTCAATAAAAAATTTTCATCAATAATTTTTAATAAATTAATCTAATTATTTATCAATAAAAAATTTCGATCAATAAATTTTTATCCATAATCTATAAAATTACTGGACAAAATACCACCACCTTTTAGCTCTCTGTTATCTATGATTTTTAGATCCCTAATTTTTATCATCAATATATTCATAAATTAATTATGAAAAAATTTCATAATTATCTGATTTCTTATAGTGAAAAAATTATCTATGAAAAAATTTCATGAATATGTTCCATTGATAAATAGCTGATTTCTTATAGTGATACATCTACTATCAATTTAATTACAAGTAAACCTCATATATATTTAAAAAAAAATCATCGATTATAGGAAAAATCATATATTTATTTATCAATTTAGATATAGATGATAACTTAAACAATTCAATATATATACACACACGTAACTATCAAAAAAGTTATATTAAATAATATCTAATTATTTTTTATTTTAACTTTTATTTAAGCATATACAATTTATGTATAGCATTTTGAATTTCATTTAATTAGGATATTTTCAGTTATTTTTTTATTTCAATTGTTAATTCGATTTAATTTTCCAATGATCCATACCCACGCCCGAAAGTAATATAAAGCTTAATTCTTAATGTTTCAAATAATTTGCACTAGTCCTTATGCTCCTTATACTAGTATTAATGAAAATTTTAAACTTCTAGATAAGTAGATAATGTAAAACTTCATAGTAGAATTTTAAAAACTAAAATATAGTCAAACTTATATAGCTAAGGCAATATTATGCTTAATTTAAAAATGAAATTATATATATAGAGAGAGGTATGATTCAATTTGAATTTTTTTAAAATAAAATTTCATTAATAAAGATTGATAAGTACAATTTGTAATAAATAAGTAAACTTAATTGCATTTAATAAATACATACAAATCTTATTATAAAAATGAATTTTTCCTTTAAGTTTCATTGATCATATTGATAAAACGATTGTATACAACACATTGACAGTTGTGATTGATACATCGATAAAAAACACATTTCACTCAATGACTATATTGAGCGATAAATCAACTTTATTGTTATTTGACAAGTCTTTAAATGAGTCCGATTTTTTTACTATCAAACTCAAACTTTTCTTAAGTCTCATGACAAAAGACAAATAAACTTCTATAAAGAAAATAAACAAACTCCTATCAAGAGAAACAAAATAAAAGATATATAATATTTCATTAACAAAATTAATAAACAACTAAAAAAAATAAATATAACATAAGATTCTAAATGGATTTTCAACCAAATAACTTCATTTTTATTGTTAGAAGATCTTATTTTATTTTTGAATAATGAAACCTTAGTAGTCACAAGAATTTCATTTCATGTATATTTAATTTGTTATATGTTTTTCCAAATTTATTGCTAAATAAATATAAAATAATCAAAATCTATAAACTTTAATCAACTCATATAAATAAGATGAAAATATGATTTAGTTATATATTATAACTGGAAAAAACTATAAGATGAAAAAGAAGGAAGGGGTAGAGAGCAAAAGATTTTACCATCAAAAAAACTTGTAAATTTTGACCAATTCATAGAAATAAAATGAAAATACGATTTAATTATTTATTATGATTGAAAAAATCTATAAAATGAAAAAAAAGGAAAGGGTAGAAAGCAAAAATATTTTATTTGTAAAATCTATAAACTTCGACCTACTCATATAAATAAGATGAAAATATGATTTGATTATTTATTATGGTTGGAAAAAACTATAAGATGAAAAAAGAAAGGATAAAGAGCAAAGAGATGAAGTTGACGAAAGGAAAAATAAAAAAAATGTCTTTATAAGCAGCGGTTAGAGATTCTCTACTCTATGCAATTTGAATTTGTAGCCTCATATATTTGTAAATGGTTCTAATGTCATTGAATCAAAATTCATTAAAAACTAATTATTTTAAAGGAAAGGAAGATACAAAATGTCGGATTTCCAAAGATTTTTTTTTAATAATTTACCCTAACAAAATCCATATGCAAATCTATCAACTTCATGTTCTTGGCCAATAGGCTTAGTTGAAATGTTGCATTGTCGTGGACATAACAGGGCTGTGACATCCTTCATGCTGAGCCACCCATCACTTGTGTGGTTTGAAGATCACGAGCGTTGGCCACTAGGAGTGGTCCACGATTCTTAGCCACTCGTGCGCTGTTCGATGCGCTAAACTTTTGACCAGCAGATATCGAACCCTCCAAATTAAGTTGAGCCGAAAGAAATGATGAGATGAGCTCTCTCTCACTTATGGAGCGGGGATTTTGTCGCCTCACGTGATGATCCATTTCGATAAAGCAGATAATTTTCGTTCTTTTCTTACCTCCATGAGACGGGATGGAGATTACATCCCCTGATGCATGGGTCTTCACAGAGACCCTCAAATTGAATTTCCGTAAAAACTCAAAAAGAATATACTCTTTTTTTTTTTTTTTATAGTAATTGTAATATATATATATATATATATATATATATATATATATATATATATATATATATTTAGTATATATATTGTATAAAATATTTTTTACTTTATAATTTAATATAATTATTTTTAAGAAATAATTTAAAATGCATAAAAGTAAAAAAAATTGCTTCGGTGGGGCAAAAAATCCCTTTGCAGGCAGGAACTAGAGGTGTTAATACATATTGATGAGCCATGTTCGTATCACATTAACTTATTTAGGTGATGTGATTATGATCAATTTGAACACGGCCCATTTACTGATCATGTCAAAATATCTTAATTTTAACATGACATGAAATTTAAATGGATTATACAAACACGATACATGTAATTTATTTGCTTAATTGAGTTATATGAGGGTCACATAATCCAACACGATTCATTTAACTTATATAAATTTATAATTTAAAAAATATTATATTTTTATTTAAATCAATTAAAATATTATCCATAATCATATATTTTTTAAAGTTCAAAACAAATATCGACGCAAAATCTAAAAAAAAAAAAATACAATGCTAAAATCAAATATTCTTATAAATAAATGCAAATACATAACAATTTCAAATAAATATCTACATTCTTCTTAATAAATATAAACACAAAAAATAAAAATGACCATTTTAATCTTGATATTACCCATAAACTATTTAAATTATAAATGAATTGCATCATACTGTCATCACACGTAAAATTAAACGAATTGTAACGAGTTCACATGTCAATTTGTGATATGACTTGTTTCAAGTAATATTATAAATGCGTTAACTAATTTATGGCATGTACGCATTAACATTCAACTATAACCTACTAATTGTATATATTTCACTAATTGTGTTTGCGTGTCTTGATTCATTTTGACACTCAAAATGAGAATGATTGTCATTCTTGCACTCACTTACCAATTTTAATTTTTCATTTGCTTCTGCTAATAATTTGTGAGACTTTTCGATTTTTTATTATTAGTAAAGTAGGTGGAGAAAGAAAGGAATTTTTAATTATCCGTAAAGTAGGTGAAGAAAGAAAGAATAAAAAAAGAGTAGAAAAAGAAAGACTAAACTTCTTTTCCATTTTATTTGGAATTATAATAAAAATAGGGAAAAAGAATGCTGAGGTAAACTTCTTTTTTTATTTGAAAAATTATAAAAAATGATGAAAGAAAAGTTTTTAAATTAAAATTACTATTTTATCATTTTTATTAAGTTATTATTAAATTATTAAAAAACAAGATTAATATGAATTCAAAATTCATTAAAATTTATGTTTATACTTCTTAGTCTTCATAGTCATATAAAAATTATTTAGACTAACAAAATAATTATGAAAATTTATTTGATTTATCAAAATAATAAAATATAGAACCTATATCGCATATATAAGAATAAACAAAATAGTAATTTTAAACTTGTACTGAAAATGAATTGCAAAATTTCAAAAGGAAAAGTGGATGAAAGATTGTTATTTAATAGGTAAATTAGAAATCATATGATAAAAGATTTTGATGGCTTTTCTTTCTTCAAATCCATGTGATTATAAAAAAGAGTCTAAACCAAAAAATTTTCTATTCACTTTCCTTTCCTCTCTTTACGATCACTTTCTCAAATAAAGAAAAAGTTAATTCCCATCTTCATTTCTTTTCCTAATCTTTCTCACTTTCCCAAATAAGGATATTAATAGCGGGCCTGGTAAGCATAATCTAACATTATTTCAAAATAATTAACACAAACCAAGGCAAACCCAGATCAGCAAATATAGAATTTTTGCCTGCCCACCTCCTCTATTTTGATTTGAGCTAGTGTTGTTTTCATTTTTTAACACAAAAATGGTTAGTGTGTTTTGACGTTAATGATGGAGAGAGTTCCTCCAACGCGATTGTTTGTGTCAGCAGTGTTTTCATCTACTTATAAGTAAGAGTTCATCTCGTGTGTCTTCGTTCGTGGCTGGATCAAGTTTGGACATCAATCATTAGTTTTAGGAATGACGTGTCTCAATTTATGGGAAGAGAGATTCATTCAAGCAAGACTTATTTACTTTGGATCACTTTCTTTTTAAATTTATACTATAAAAAATTAATCAATTGGTTATTTTTTTGACAGTCAATCATTATTTATATCAAGATTAATGAATTCTTAAGAAAACGTTTTTTCGCAATTTTCAATAAAAAACAAAAAAAAGGGAAAAAGCAAAATCTCTCATCATTCGGTTTTGATACCATGACATAAAGGTACATAGGCTAAGTCTAAATTCACACATTGAATTATAACCAAGTTCAGACCGGGCCTACTGAGAAATATCTTTGACTAGGCCCAGTACAATTTTCTCATTGGGTAATCACTGACAGGCCTAAATGCGCTCTTCAAAATCAATGAGAACTAAAAGCCCAACTCACATTGATTAAAAGTAATGTGAAAAAACCCTGAAGCCCAATCTTGTGCAGCAAGTGAAAGAGATTCATAAAAAGGGCATATAAAAGCCCAAAATTCCTAAATCATCAAACATTGACATAGAGATTTCAACTGCATATACTACTTTTTCTCTTCTTTTTTTTTTCGTCCTTTGGATAAGTAAATCTACTGGTACACAACCCATAAACGAAAAGAGACAACAAACGAAAGGGAAAAGAAATGATTAATTTGAGTAATTAATGCATTGGATGGGCTTATTAAGGGCACTTGGTCTTGTTGCCCATGGGTGGTCATCTCAATATAGCATTTCCCACAAACTTCTCTGTTCCCTAAGGTCCCAGGTGGCACACACTTGCATCTCACACAGCACGTGCCGCATGCCCTATTGCACGTGTTTGGCCTTGAGTGCAGGCTGCACCTCTGCTCGCACAGCCCTGCACAATCTGATCATACACCCCCCCACAATACATTAACGGATTAATGAATTAGATAAGAAAATATAACTGTCTTAGCCTAGCGAGTGACCTTCGCTCAAATTAAAGACCCACGCACCTATTTCTTGCATCTGCCTCCTGTTTCCACTTCTAACACCAACCTGGCAAACTGTAAACATACCCACATAGCAAAAGCAATATATAATAAGTGATTATATTGTCATACTCATACATGATAAATATGTATATATCTTACCTGGGTAATATGAGCAATTTCCTGTTCTTCTATCTCGAGATGAGATGAAACCTGCATGCATGCAAAGCAAGATTCAAGTTGCATGTGTGGAATTAAACATCAACTTAAGCCTGCATGTCTGAAATTGACTATGAAAATTATATACATCCTTTACCTCTGCAAGGCAGAAGCGAAACCACAGATAGAAGAAGAAAACGAACTGCCATGGCTACTAGCCACTTCTTAGTTTTGAAAGCAGTGTATGAGTGTGAAGTGAGGGTTGGTTTGCACTTTATAGAGGGTTTATTATTATTGCTTTGCTACTGATTTGACTAAAGTAGCCACTTATGTTGTTTGTAATAACAGTATAAATGTGCAGATGAGATAAGAGTGGTTTTTCAGGAACTGGAAATTAATATTTCTAGCAGTATTTTGAAAACAAGATTGGGTTCAAACTAATTTGGTTTTATTTTCAAAGTAATTTTCATGTTTTTAAATATCATAAATATATTTATAATATTTTTCTATTTTTTAAAATTATTTTAATAATATTTTTAAATTTTATTTATTATTAAATCAATTAAAATCAAACTGATTAAATTTATCAATTCATAAACTAATCAACTTACCGGTCTAATTTTAAAAATATTGATATCAAGTAATTAAAATTTTTTCTTTTTATCTTTCTTTACCAATCAACTAGTCTAATTTTAAAAACATTGATGTTAAGCAATTAAAGTTTCCTATCTTCATCCTTCCGCTGATTGTTCTCATCCATATGTCACAAGAACGGAAACTAAAATTTTGACCATTAATGTGTTTAATTATAAAACAAGGTATTAATTAAGAGTAATGCAATTTCATTTTGCAAATAAGGCCTCCTCACGTACCAAATAAGGAATTAAACAAGGTATGAATGGTTGTGTATATGATTGAAACCTTTGAGTGTTTAATTCAGCTATCCCTCCCATTCTATCATAACAAAAGAAAAAAGGCCTCTAGTCAATACAATTGATTCCAATTACGACTGCAAATGAATCAAAAATTCGTGAATAGTTTAGAAGCTCAGTCTGATAAAATTTCATTTAACTTTATTTATCTAGTAAATAAATATTCTCAAATTTAATTTTTAAACTCTTTTAATAAACGAATTAAATCTAAATGAAAGTTTATTCGGCTCATTTTAAGTTTGTAAATAATTCATTTATAGACTCATAATGGACTCAACAAACTTAATTATATACTCATTTAAATATTTAATTATATGAATAATATTTACTTATAAGTTTGTTCACCTTATTTTAATTTTTAAACAATTTCTTTAAATTCAATTACTTATAATTTTTAATTTTTGTAATTTATAATTACAAAATAATACTTAATATTATATTTTGATTATATAAATAATTAAAAAGATAATATTTAATATATTAAAGATATAAAATATATATTATAATTTTAATATCTTTATGATTATATTAATAAAAAAGATCTAAATTTAATAATAATTTGATTGAACTTATAAACTATATATAAATATAATAATGTTCATTTTGGCTCAAATAGATTAATAAAAAAATCAAATTTAAATTTTATAAAATAGAATAAAAAAATATAAATTTAATTCCGGTCAATTTATATTGTAATATGATAGAATGCTAGTAGATGCAAATGTGAAAAAAATGTCCCACTTGTTTAAAACTTGAAACCTAAGATACAACGCTTTTCTTACAGACAGCTGGCTATTGGCTGTAACTTGTCAGTTTAATGCAGTGGAATTGCATCTGTTACAAATTACTATGATTAAATTCAGTGTTCAGGTCCCACGTCACGACCTATGCTCCAGGTAAAGGTCACGCTGACTCAGCTGCGTTGGGCGCAGTTCTGGAAATGGGACCTATCCTTCTAAATACGACTATTTATTATTTATTCTTAATTAAAGATTACTAATTACTAAATTACTAGTTGTTAATTGATATCAATTATTATAATTATTATTTAACTTGCTGAAAATTTGAGATTTGGAGGGTTTTTTATTTTTTTTTCCTATCATTCAAACAGTTAATATAACACTCTTGAATTAAATCTAATTCACTAATTTAAGAAAATTCAACTCAACTTGATTCAACTAAATCTAAGCTACAACTAGTTGGATCAGCTACATAAAATTGTTATTTGCATGATTTTAAATTACATAAAATTAATTCATCACATTTATTGATTATTAGAAACTATATGATTATTTTTATTTTATTAAATTGACTATAAGCGATTCATCCAGCTGGAATTTTTTTCAGCAATGATTTTTAGCTTATAAAGATGCTTACCGCTTTTAAAAGGATTTGAACTTAAGACACTTAAATCTTAAGACATTACTCTTTACCACTATGACAAGGGATCATTTGCATCCAGCTGGAGTTTAATGTGGAAACCGGCTCTTGATAGACTTGGGTTCCCATTGCTAGTGTGGAGCTTTGAGCCCACTTGGCTGTTTTCATGTGCTGTGTTAAACAGAAAAGCAGTGGATTTGCTGCAAACATGGCCTTCAGATGACAAAAAATGAGTACCAAATATCATGCTTACAATGGTTCTGTTTCCAAATCAGAAAACATCAATCACATCACAAGTCACTAGCTCTATGATGCTATTACAGTCTATCATACAAAATATTGTGTAAATTAATCCTGGGGATTCATCAAATCACTCTGAAGCATACAAATCGTAATCTTGAATGCTTTTAAGGAAGTGCATACGATAAGTTACAAAGACATTAATAGGAACAAGCAATAACCAAAAGTTCAATGAAATATTTGCTGATGAGATTGAACTAAGAAACTACATTCTCCCTTCCTATTCTATTTGATCTCACTGGTTTTAGATACAGAGTTGACATGCATGTTCTTCCTGTTACAATATCAGAAACTACACGCTCATATGAAAGAAAGACTTTTCTTATTGCCATGCAAAACACATACATAATGCTCTTTATATAAAGCTGATATTCAAAGGATAATAACAAAATAAAATGTACCCACTAAGTTCCAGAAAAAAGCAACACGCAAAAATAAACTTCCTATAGACTTGGTAAGCACAAAATCATGTAGTGTAACAACAAACTCGATAGTGCCTAAAACAAATTAGGAAAACATAAGAAACACAAACCAACACTTCTTCTTCTTCTTCTTATTAGTATTATTTTTGCACATTGACATTTCTGGAACTAAAGAATACCTTTTCTTCATTTTTCCTTTTCTTTTTAATGATAAGTTTGCTGTATGTCAAAAGGAATATCTGTTTCTATTGGTGTGTCACACGAGCAACCATACCCCGCAGTAGCCAGCAATGCTGCATGATCTTAGTCTACAGCTAGTCGAGTCAACACCACATTCCTCATCACTGAAGCACCTGTGGTCAATGCGAGCATCCGGGAAATGGCAAGCACTCTCAACCTTTTGGTCACCATCTCCTGAACTCAAACTTATGGCTGGACAGACTTGGCGAGACATAGCACTTGCTTGTTTCATTTGCTTTTCCCTCTGCATAAGTGAATACTTCCATTTGCCAATGAGTCCATGGATCTCTTTCCAGGACAAATGAAATGAAAAGCAATCCAACAATTGCAATTCTGAAAGAAAAATTGAGGTGATGAATTTAACAAATCATTTCTGAAATGTCTAAGTTCTTGATGGAACCAGGAAACTATTTTTGGATTGATGAGGATAAATCCCCTCCAAAAGGAAACAATGTACGCGGAGGAAGGCATAAGAAAGACCTTGACATAAGTCCAGTTTGAAGGGGTGTATGCATCCAGTTAATCGTGATATCGCTCCCATTTCAAGAATCAGTGAACCTGAATCCACACATAGAAAGTGAACTGATTTCAGGAAAGCAAATCTTGTGACAGCATTGTCTTAAACTGTAATGGTAAGATTCTCGTGACACCCTGAGGTGCTTGTTTCAGTTGTCTCATTCTCCATGACTCCATACTGTCCACAGAATTTTGCAGTATAGATTATACTTCTAAAACTAGAAAGGTAAATATCTACCAAAAGAGAAACTAGAAAGGTAAAAATGTTGATTGCGATAACAGACAAGTTGTATGCATTAAGATCATGATGCATAAACAACATTGTTTACTGGTCTCATATTTAGCTATTTCTCAAAAGATGTCACCCATTTGCAAATTAAGATATTTTAGTCGTAAAGAATAATACTCCATCTGTTTCAAAAAAACCGTCACCTTCTAATTTTCAGATTATTTAAGAAAATATATTTAATATTTTGAAAACTCATAATTTATATTATATTTTTCAATTTAAACCCTTAACTATTTAATGAGAAAATAAATGTAATTTACCTAGTTTAATAATTAATAAAGGTAAATTATAAAAATTAATTGTAAATATTTTTTATTTAATGAAAGTGCACATATATTTTGGGACATTTCTAAAGGAATAGTGGACAACCTTTTTGGAATGGAGAGAGCAATTAACAAAGATAATAACTGATATAAAATGTAGCAATAAATTCATTTTACCATGAAATCACACATACACAGTATATTATTTTGTATGAAATACAATGGCTTGCATTTTGTCAAGGTACTACATATTTTCTTCTTCTTACAGGTATAGTGACTTGTAGTCATACATTTAGTCAACATTTGTAAGCTTGCATATTTTTTATGTAAAAGATAAAAATTAAAATCTGGAACTCATCACAAATTCCAATTTTATTTGAGAAGTGAGATACATTCTTTCCTAAAATCAAGCACACTTCAGGCAATACCTTTAAGTTTATCCAGGCAAAAGGCAATCCAGTGGGTGTCTCAAATGCAGGTAGGAAATGTTTCCCTAAATCTTCAGCCAGCACTAGCAGCTGATTCTTGTAAGATCCTTGAACCAACCTGTTTTTAGAGTCAGTTGCAAGAAGATGAGCAGAAACGAGTCCTCCAAGAACTCTTGTTTACACTGCAGAAAAAAAAAAAAAATGAATGAAGCATAAGGAGAGCACCATTGGAGGCATTAAATGTCATAGACGACATGAAGATATAAATCATACATTTATATTTGCAGCTTCATCATCAACAAATTTTTATTTAATATACCTAGACAATGATTCAATAAGTGTCAGGGCAGATCCATTATAGTCTCTTGGTAAGTGCTCAAGCTGTAAACAAGGTTGTAAATTGTCAATTTCGCTTTGTAATCAAATGTTACATAGTCCCTTTCCTCAAGAAAAAAAAAGGTTATGTAATTTCAACTAACATATAACAAAATATCTTCAGATTTCCAAGCTCACTAAGCGAGTCAGTGAACAATTTGGTGAGAGGCTTTAGCTCATCATGCTGCGAGTTAATAGAATAAATTCAAGACCACAAACTTTAAGAAAAGAAATGCTGATCTAAACAAGAGATAGAGAGAGAGAGAATGATAAAGAACATCAACTAACCGGAAATGCATGTCATGTAGTTTTCGTCCACTTGGTCGAACCTGAAGTGAAGGAAAAAATCAATTGGCTGAGAAACAGTTTGACGATCCCAAGTTCCGAACTAATTAACTAAAGATCTTTACTTCCTCTTCTTCTCTAATTTTTAATTGTTATTAACAAGCCCGTACTGAATCCATGTTAGTTTGCAGCTTCCAGTTACAGTGTAATCAATTGAACAAGAACACTTCAACCAAGTCGAATAGTAGCATTAAGCTCAATACGGCAACATAACAAAATACCAAATTTCCAATTCTCTATCTTTCATTCCAGCATTTGCTTTAGCTATTAAACAAAGTATAACTCCATAATTCAAAATTATTAGCAGATATGACTACCATACATCCAAAAGAAAAAAAAAAAAATCTTTTCAATCCAATATAACAAATTTTGAACTACCATGAATCCAGTCACCCCAAAACTAAAAACTCGTCGAAACCAAACAAAAGTTCTACCTCAAATTGAATCATCAACAGGATTATGGTGAAACTAACTTACAGTTTTCGAACTTTCTCTCGCATTTGTCTCTTCATAGCTACCCAGCGACAATCGAGGTGCGACATGGATGGATGAAAGAAGATGGAACAGACGAGAAGCAGCAAAAGAACCCATGTCACAGATTTTCGAGCCAACATGATTTCTTTGCAATCATAATGATTCGAGTTGAATAAAGGATCCAACTTTCTTTGGTGTCCGGTTCTGTAAAACAGAACAGAGAATAATCATGGAAGAGTCACCATGTTCGTGGGGCCCAGTGGTGCTTGGTTAACTCGTGGAAGTGACCAATCACGTTTCAGAGTATAAAGTAACGGCCAATCACATTGGCCTGGGATTTGGTTGTTTTTTTCTTTCATATGATTGCAAGAAAATTCGGAGCCAGATTAACTAAAGAAGAAAAAGCTAGAAAAACTGTTGTTTATTTAAGTATTAAATTTTTCTATCGAATCCCATTCAATTTTCTTCAGATTTTAACGATCAATAATTTAATTTTCTATAATCGCATACAACAATACGTTTTAATAATTACGAATCAGTTTTTACACGCAGTGTTAAAATTTATCTTTCTTAACTCGATTAAATATATATTTTTTACTGTCAAGCTATGCCATTAATAAGAAGGAAAAATATGATCTTTTGTGCTTTGATTTATTTTGTTACATTGTGTTTTGGTTTCAAAATCACAATTATGATTGCGACAAAAAAAAAATATGACTAATAAGTCATTTGTCAACTAAATTAATCCTCAACATTTAAATTTTGTGATTTAATTTTTTTAGAGTAAAGAAGTTTTTTTTTAATTCATAATTAATAATATGTTATTTATAAAAGAATATCTTTCAAATTTAGATTATTAATATAAATTTGATTTTCAACCCAATTAGTAATGACTCATCAATTTAGTTTCAAAATCATGATACTATTTTTATCAATATTTTTAAAATTAGATTAAAGATTAAACTAATTGATTTTTAGTTCGATCAGTTGACTAGTTCAATTGATCTGATTCAATAAGTATTTTAATGTTTTAATATATATATATATAATACATAAAAATATTTTAAAAAATTAGATAAGAATAATGAAAAATATTTTTAACATTTAAATTTTGAGTAAAATAGTATAATTTTTAGACATTTTTAAAATTTTCACAACAACTTTAGATTAAATCGATTCAATTCAGTTTCTAGTTTTAATGGATTATTCTGATTTTGATAAGCTTTTCTAGTGATGAATGATTTTTTACGTTAATCAAACTTGATCCCTGATCAATTCTTGATTTTATCGATCAAATCGATCGGTCTGGATTGGTTTTAAAAATATTATTTTTATCATGAATTTAGTAATTTTATACCCTTCTCAATTGCAAAAATTTTCATTGAATGTAGTACTATAATGCAATGCAGACTAAAATTCATACGGTGAATCAAGTTTGATGGATAGTGTTGATAATCTATTATCACTAAATTATTAAACAGTCGATCTCAAATCACAAATTTCTTGCTAAGAAGAGAATAAAACTCTTAAATAGAGAATAAAATAATGATTCTAAATAAAAAAATCTTATTAATAGGAAACAAAATGAATAAAACTAATGAAAGGTAAAAATATTCATTTTTAAAAACACTGAAAAATAAAAAAAAATAAGACTAATAAGATATTCAAATAACAGCTTTAAACTAAAAAAAATTTTCAAAGAATGTTTCTTGATAGTCATAATTATTATTTTCAATGATTTAACTTTTATCTAATGTTTATGCCAAAAAATTTTATTTTATTCAACATCAAATTTTTAGAGAGATAAATAACTAATACCAATTCAATATATTTATTTGAATACAACATAATAGACCTATGTTAGGAATCCTTTTAAAATTTTTATACCTATGGATTTGGTCATTGTTAATACAACAATTTTCTAAAAATATTCTTATAAATTTTATTTATAGAATTGATGGAAGCATGGACTTTTAGCATATTTGAATTCATGACAACAAGAGAATAGTCACTCTTAATCACTTCAACTAACCTCTTGGGTTTTGTTCTATTATACTATTTAGTACTTTATTTTCTAAAATTATATTAAAAAATTCTTATATTTTGACTCCGTTACACACTAAAAGACTTTCGTTAATTTTAATGAGTTTTTTTGTTAGTCAAACTCAAAAAAGTCAAAAATTAACTAAATATTTTGTTAAAAAACCAAAAATACCCTTATAGATCAATTATCAAACCAACCATTATAAAGCAAACTCAGAATAAAATCTAATAATCGAAATTAAACCAAGAATTCTTAAAACGTTAAAAAATCAAAAACCAAGAATTAGAAAGAGGAAAACAAAAAAAAAAACATGATCTCCTTCATTCTCAAGAATGAGTTTTCTCTATCCTAAGAATTAAACCAAAAAAAAAAAAAAGCAAGAAGCATGATATACTTCGTTCAAATTTCATGGGATTGGTGAGGTAGCTCTTCTCTTAGTTAGTTGTTTTCACTCGAGAGGCTCGTAAGGAAGCGTGATCTTGCTTTTTGATTGAAGAAATCCAAAAGGTGAATTCAAGGTGAGAAGAAAACATCGAGACTTTTCTCTCACTACTCTTTCCATGACAAAGATAACATCTTAGCCTAAGAACAAGGATTTCTTTCTCTTACATCTGTTGCTATTGATGTGTCAGGTGGGCTCATGGATTGACTCTGTACGTGGGCGAGAATCGATGGTGAGCTCAAATTTGGGTTGGGATTTGATCCATATTATTGTTGGAAATTGGTAGGTTGAGTTTGATGGGTTTGTTTTTTATTGTTGGAAATTTTTTAGTTTATTTTCGATTTTTTTAACTTTTGATTCTCATATAACATATGGTTTCTAGGTTGAGTTTGTTTTCAATTTTGTTTTCTGAGTTAGCTGCATTGAGTATGATTAATTTATTTTTGATTGCTTTTGTTGTTTTTGTTTTTGATTTTGTGAATCGATCTTGTAAATTGATTTTTGAGATTGACTTCTCTTTTCTCATTTTCACATCTTGAAGTTTCTTGATTTTGGGTTTTGATTTTATGGATTTTAATTTTGTTTATTTTCAATTGAAGATGAATTTGGGTTGTTCATGAGTGTGGAAAATGATGAATCTGGATTTTTTGGGTTTTGATTTTTATCTTTCTTTTTTATTTAGTATTTGTGAATGGTAAGAATTGAAAATTTGACTGAGAATGAATGAAATTATAGTCATTTTAGATTAATTTGACAAAAATATTAATAGAATTAAAATATAAGGATCTTTTAATATAATTTTGGAAAATAAAAGATTGAATAGTATAATAGACTAAAACCTAAAGGTTAGCCTATTTAACCCTTCAACTAACAATCACTCTTTCAGCTAACATTCATTAATTATTGTACGTACGCTTTTTTTGTTTCATCGAAAAGAATTAATTTTTTTCACTTGTGTTTAATTATTAATTGAAAGTATATATCTCTTAAACTTCTTATTTGAATTGATCAAGTTTGGCTAATTCGCGATTTGTAGTGAGTGCCTTACTGGTAATTAAGGATAGGAGGAGATAGTTTGCTTTTATGCAACAGGTGGAGAAATTCTAATACGATTTCAATTTATTATTTAGGATGCTAAATTAATCAACTAAATATGTCATTTATATAATTTTATATCTAAAATATATTATGTAATTTCTTTAATTTAATGATTTATCATCTTATACAATGAATCAAGTTGGTTAAAAAATTTCTAAATTAAGAGAGAAAATTGTTAGGAAGGCCTTTTTTGTTGGAGAAGAAATAAGAGCTGCTAATTAAAAAGCTGATGCCATGCAAAAATAAGAATAGCACGTACATCTCAAAAATCAGCAAAGACAAAATGTATCCATTCCCTTCAAGAATCAAGAAAACCATATCAAACCAGCCAAGAAACCTCATTATTCATTACACAGCCCACAACTAACTAACTAGCAAAAATAGCATTAAAACACCAATTGAAATACAATAAATCTTCCCAATTCTCACCCTAAAACTTCTCTCGTCCACAACACATTCTCCACTCTCTTCCTTTCTCTGATCTTCAATTTCCCCATCAAAGAAACCGGAGATCCTCTCTTGAGGAGAAAAATCTTGAGCAAGGAAGGAAGAAGGTTCTTTAATACGTAACGCTCTTCATCAGGCCCCCCCTTCCCCTTCCTTTCTCTGTCTCTCTCTCTCTCTCTCTCTCTTCTTCTTCTTCTTGTCCAAGCCATCCATGGCTTTCCCCCTCCCTTCTCCTTTCCCATTTCTTTTCCTCCTCTTTCTCTCCATCCCCTTCTCCGAATCCAACCTCTCTGTCGACTTTTACAAGACATCATGCCCTGCCTTCGCCAATATCATTCGTGATACGGTCACCGACAAGCAAATCTCCACCCCAACTACAGCAGCCGCCACTTTACGTATGTTCTTTCATGACTGCATTGTAGACGGCTGCGATGCATCCGTTCTTGTTTCCTCCAACGCTTTCAATAAGGCTGAACGTGACGCGGATATCAATCTTTCCCTCCCCGGGGACGCATTCGACGTCGTCTTAAGAGCCAAGACTGCCCTCGAGCTCTCTTGCCCTCAAACTGTCTCCTGTGCTGATATTCTCGCTCAAGCGACCCGTGACCTAGTCGTCATGGTTGGTGGACCGTTCTACACAGTCTCTCTTGGCCGAAAAGACGGTCTAGTCTCTCTAGCATCACATGCTGAGCAGCAACTACCTAGGATTAACATGACAATGAATCAAATGATTGAGTTGTTCAAGGCCAAAGGGTTCACCACTAGGGAAATGGTTGCCCTGATGGGAGCCCACACTATTGGTTTCTCTCATTGCAAAGAATTTGCGGATAGGCTTTATCATTACAGTAAGAACACCCCAACTGATCCTGATTTCAACCCGAAATTCGCGTCTGCTTTAAAGACTTTCTGCGCGAATTACACAAAAGATGAAACCATGTCTGCCTTCAATGATGTGCTTACTCCAAGCAAGTTTGATAACATGTATTTCCAAAACTTGCCTAGAGGGTTAGGGCTATTGAAAACCGATACTATTCTTATTAAGGACCCTAGGACTAAGCCTCTTGTGGAGCTTTATGCCACCAACCAATCCATTTTCTTCTCCGATTTCGCTCGCGCGATGGAGAAGCTAAGTGTTCTTGAGACTAAAACTGGAAAGCAAGGGGAGGTGAGGAACAGGTGTGATCAGTTCAATTCGATAAAGATTTGATTAAAATTTGTAAGTGTGATGAAACCATAGGGATGATAATTGATGGGATTATGTTAATTTTTATGTTCTTGATCATGATCGGTCATTTGAGTTGTTGCAGCTAGCAGATGAAGATGAAGATGAGGATGAGGATTGTGACTATGATTTATGATTATTCCGTTTCATGATTATAATATTTGTATCCCTTTGTGCCTGTGTTTGTGTACCTTTTCTAATTTTAATTTTAATTTTAAAATTTTATTTTATATATATTAGAATGAAGAGACTATGAGCCACCACGAGTATTTCTTTTATTTTTAATTTGATTTATTTGTATTAATTAAATAGAAAAAAATAATCTTTTAGAAATCTTGATCCAAGTTTTTACTTCTGAATTTTAAATTTAAAAAAAATCAATAATTTGAGTTTAGATCTCCTCTAGTTAATTAGGGGTGAGAGCGGTTCAGTTTAATTTTTTGCTAAATTTTAATAAACCAAATTTTTTATACTTAAAACAGAACCGAATCAACATTTTTGAAAAAATCGAATTAACTGATCCGATAACAAAAAATTTATATGTCCATAAATCGAATCGAACAGATCTTATAAAAATTTGGTTCGGTTCAGTTTGTTTCAATTGAATTACATGTATTTTAAATCTGATTTGATTCAAATTAGTTTGATTTATTAATTATTTCAGTTAATTTAATTTGTTCGCTTAACCGAACCGAACCAGATCGGTTAATAATTTCTCAAGTGTTCCTCTAGTCTCAAGTTAGATGGCTGACATTGAACAAAACTTATAATCAATAATAAAGGCAATGCAACCTAAGTTATAGTCTCAGTATTCCATCTTCTTTTCAGACAAAGGGTCATCTATGCCCTCAACTTTATACCTAATGTCGGGGTTTGGTCTCCCTTGGTTTTTCTGCTGAAGTATGATATCACCTTCTCGTTCGATCCTGCAATTCGCTTTGATCTTTGATGGCCATTGATTTTCTGTTCTTATTTGATATGGCTGGCTTGGCTTTTCGTGATTCGGCTGGGATAGATGTGTCCACAAGCATCTAACTTGAGACTCACGTTTATAAGCAGTTTAACATTTTGATATTTAATTACGGTGCCGCTTGAGCATTTTGAAACCTTAGTTCAAGCTGACAGATCAATGAAAAAAATTAACCCAAAAAAGTTTAAAAGATGTGGTAACGCTAACTAGTCTGCATTAACTGCAAACTGATTTTCCAATGCAGAATGACTAAAAGATATAATACTTTTACCATTGGTACTTATTGGTATTGCCTTGCATGAGAGTAGGTTAAAGAAAGTTAAAAGGTATAATATAAATGAAAGTTAAGGAATTAATCTTACTTATTAATTTTTTTTATGATGTAAATGAAAAAAAAAAAATGAAAGATAAACGTTTACTTCCATTTAATTTCAAGGCTCATTTTTTTTATCCCAAATCGAGAGTTATCAGGGCTCAATTTTTTTTAATCCCAAATCAAGCGTTGAAGAACAGAATGAAAAGTTTTAACTAGTTTATATCATTGTCCTCATCCTTTTTAAACAACCAAAAAAACCTCCAAACAAAGTCATTTCTCCTTTTAACTTCCCTTTCCATTCCAAAAAAAAAACTGCATGCAATACCTAAATCTTTCTACAACAATTCCTATGGTTTTCTCATCATGCTAGTGAAACTCCACAAAAAATACACTAGTCTTTTTCTTTTCTTTTTTTCAAACAATACAATATTTACTAAAAAAAGAAAGAACAAGAGTGGATACTAATGAAAGCATATCTACTACAAAAACAAAACCAAGAACTGGTAAATCTATTCACGTAATGTAAACAACCATTTAATGCATTCAGCTACCATTTTTATAATGCATTGAAAAAATTTTTGTGCCTTGATAAGCCTTTGGTAAAGGCTGAAACTTGAAAGTATTGAATTATATCATCATCACATAACTACTTCAACCGATAACAGCTTCTAATTTCGAATCAATTTCCCCTCTTTCTTTGTTACCCTCCTCAACAGTTCAGCCAACATAAGCCGACCGTTCTTTCTCTATAGAGATAAATCTTTAGCAGACATTGAACGACTTGAATCAAATGTAGATATAACCTTGGAAAATATTAAATGGCTGCGCACTTTGTTGGTCCAACAAATTGGCTCTAGCTAAAAACGTGTTGGAAAGCACTGCTTAATCTAATCGTTTTAGTTCAGCCATCTCCAACATGTTCTGGTAATCCAAAATCTTCCAGAAAAATAGGTAACAGAAGGGTAACAAAGTGTCTTTCTGAGGAAAAAGCAGAACAGGACCACCTAAGGCTGTTACATAGCATATCATTAAATTATTTCATCAGGTGTCTTAATACTAAAATTATTGCAGTAAGTTAGTAGAGGACAGGAGTTATCACGGAATTCCTTTCTTTGCTGGCTGCCCTCTTTCTTGGTGCATTTACAGCAAAGCTTACCATGAGTAAATAGAAGACAATTCAGATCAAATTTAAGCTCATTTGGAATCCGTTGGTTTAAATGGAGATATGTCTTATTCCTGTCTGCTACTTCAGGCACCCAGCCAATGGCCTTTGCAATTTCAAACACCTGAGGCATATGTTTTATTTTACATGAATACTGAATAGTTATGAATTTGTTTGAAATTTTTATTGTGACATGAAAATTTTGCACGCATTTGAACAAGATAAAACTCACATGTGTGTCAACTGGGAAATCATCTTGCTGAAGTTGGAATAACAGAACACAAGATACCTGTCAATTATTATTCATAATCATACTTTCCTACAATCTAGACAGTAATGCAAAGGTTAGGGAATAAGGATACTAGAACTTTTAATATGTAGCATAACAACTTGTGTCATAGCATTTTCTTTTTGACAGAGATACATATATTTTTCACATAAACAGAATTTGAACATAATATCTAATCATGTAAACTATAATCACTTGGTCACAATCTATCAGTTGCAAGTTTGCAACTGAGTGAAAATATATATATAAAGAGACAAATAGATCAAACACAATGCATTATCAATTGCATAAAAGTGAACTCTTAAATGACCTATATACGTATGTACATACATATAACTTATGCAGAATAAAAAATTTGAAGTTACTGTACTATTCATATACTATAGCATTACTGTAGCACATCATGTTCATGCTAATGTAGCAGTTTTCTAATTTAGCTTATTTTATGTTTTAATTAGTTTTACTTAGTTAGAATAAGTCAAGTTCTATTTCTAGTAGGATTGGATAGTTAAAACTTGATTCTATTAAGATTTTCTATTCCAATCAAGGTTAACGGTCGTTATGTAATGTAATCAATATTGTATTATAATTTTTTGCCTTACTGTGACTGTTATATAAAAGTTAAAAAAGGAAAGTACGCAGCCCGTAATGACCGTTACTTTAAAGAGAGGGCAGGGTTTTTTTTTGGACACACCTTTATCCTTTTTTGTTTACTACCTTGTGAGAGAAGCTCATTTCCCTTAGCACTCATTTTTCTTCTTCATCTTATCTTTGTATTCTTCTTCTTCCCTTTCATATCTTTCTACTAGTAGCAAGACTGCTGTACTAACTCTGTGTAGCAGCCATTCAAGCTAGACCAAATTAAGATCTACAACTTTAACATCCTTCTTTTCTTTACTTACAAAAATTAATTCTTGGGGCTGCAATGTCTATAGATGTTACTTATTTAAGTTGATTGTTGACTTTGGACAAAAATTATAAATGTTATATCTCTAGCTATGCTGTTTTATGCTTATTAGTTAGTTGTAATTTTTAGTTTTAGTGAATTATGTCAATATTTCTTAGTTCAACAATTTATAATTTTTTGCATAAAAATTACATAGCGATTTCCTGTTATCATTATTGCTATGTTATGGCCAGGACATCCCTGTTACCGTGACACATGATTTACAAGGAATATATGTTCTATCTTTATTCTAGAAAGATTTTAGTCTATAAATAGGCTAATGTTAGTCAAAACAATTATTATCTTTTGTGTTCAGAATTTATTCAAGAGGTCTTCCTTTAAACCCATTATCTTCTCCTTGTTTCAATCACAATCAACTCAATTATTTCTAAGCCCTGATTTTTGAGAATTAATTGCCCAATACCCTTCCACTAGATCATATTTGTATCATTTTCCATTGTTAGTCAACTCTTAAACTAGATTGTTCTAAGATTCCAATCCACTTCTCAACATTTCCTTTAGTGTTCTCTACATTGGCAATAACCTAAGCCTTTGCCAAACAGAAGCAGCAAACTCAGTCTGGGTCAAGAGGACCCTATATCAAAACAACTTGGTTCAGAAACATAAATATCCTATCAACGTCCTTTTAAATAAAATGGAAAAAAGGAAAAGCTCTAATCTGATGGACAAGGATATCCTTGAGACAACAATATGACAGCACACATACATGTGCAAACTATATTCACATACAGTGTAAAGCATGCGAACTGTGAAATCACAAGTAAAACTTGATGTTAGAAATGAAAAAAAAAAAAAAAAGAGTAATTTTCATAGGGATGTGGATATGCCTTGCTGAATCAATGAAACCGTCACAAAAGACTCTGGTAGGAGAAAACTTTCCAAGATAAGCAAAAAATTTGATTACCAATAAAGACTACAAATCCGATTTGAAATAGCTAAAGATTAACACTATCCTTCCCCGGTCATTAAAAGATGATCTAGTTATTTACAAGTTTACACTATCTGTCATTGATAGGAAAATTACCGTTTTGGGACCAATTCCCTTGAAATGAGAGAGCTCAGCCTTGATTTCATCAACTGAGAAATCTCGAAGGTACTCCAAGCATAGTTTCCCTCTTTTCTCCAGCAAGCAGCACAATAGGTTCTTAATGCAAGAAGCTTTTGTTGGAGCTAAACCTCCACATCGTATGGCATTCTCTATGCATTTCAAATCAGCAACAAGTACCTTAAAGGATGGGAAAATAAAGAAGACCATCACTCCAACGAATAACACTCAAAAATAAAATAGAAATCTAACATTTTAAACACCCATCAACCAAAACCGAAGGAAAACTGCATGCCATAAAGAACACAACAAAACTAATGAAAGTTAGGGAAAACAAACTGAACCCATCAAAATTCGAGTACCTACAGTATCTTTAACACTTGCTCAAAAAAAAAAAAAAAAAGACTAGAAGAAGTAAAAAAAAAACTTACATCTTCCCATGTGGGAAAAGCAGATTTGAGGTTAGCAAAAGCCGTTTGAGAATTAATCTCAGTAGTGTTCTGCGAAAGCACGGTTTTGATCAGACCATCCAAAACGGTCTCCTGCTCACCGTCTGACAGCTCTGATTTCACATCACTATTGGTAAATGAATTGTGTCTCTGCTCGCGGTACTTAGCGAACTCTTGAGGGAAGCCGTGAAGAGACAAGAGCGAGTCTCGTATGGCTCGGCATTCTTCGGCGGTGGGTCGAGGGTGAGTCGGATAGGGGTCTAGGACTTGTTTAGTGCAATTGTTGTTGAATTTGGGTGATTTGGTTTGGGTTTCTGAAGGTTTGAGTTGGGGCTGATGCTTTCGTTTGCGATTTTTCTGCATCTTTGTGTAATATTTCTGACTGAAGTATGAAGAGAAGAAAACGATCAGGTGGAGTGGTTAATGGATACTGATTGAGTGGACTTGTTTGTAGTAAAACGACATAGCGTTTGAAACTAAACGACTGGTTCGTGTCATACGAGATAAACGACAACAATGAAATCCATTAGTGATAGAGATGACAACAGATGGAGAATGATTCATTTTGAAGAACAAGAGTTATCGTAAATGTAACTTTTCCATGAACAATTTTTGTTTTTGAATGTATTAAATTTTATGAGCAATTTTTTTTAATGTATTAAATAGCTAACTTTCTTTTTTATTCTTTGAAATATCTAAATATAACAATATAAAACTCCAAAGTATAGTGAAAGAAATAAGTTGGAAGAAAAAGGCATAAAACTTCAACAGGATAATGCAAGCTCATCAGAAGTCCGTAACACATAGGCTTGGCTTTAAATTTCAATTGATATCCTTTTTTTTTTTTTTTCTTAGTTCATCTATTTAATTATTTTGGTTTTTGAGATATATTAGATCATCAATCATATTTTTATGAAAATTTCTGAAGCCCTCTATTCAGAATCAAGAATTTAATTTGATGCCTCGACATTTGGTTGCATATGTTGTTCTTGGGAAAAATATAAGTTCAAACTCTTACATATTCAGATATCTATTTAAAAGCCTTTTTTTTTTTTTTTTTTGGGGCTGGGGGGTGGGGGTCACATTCATTTTTGCGTTTTTAAAGTAGCAGAGGAGTGGCCCTTTGAACTTGTAGGAGCTTTCTCCTTTACATGGTTTTCAGTTAGTTAGTGTGGGCCACCGCCCAAAACACAAAACAGAGTGTACTAGAACAGAAAGTGGCCCACGGCCTTTATACCTCACGAAGAGGTTTGTTTGTTTGCAAATAAATTTGACTCTCCCAGCTAGCAGGGATGGAATTTAATTTGATTTATTTGATATGTTAATTTAATTTAATTTAATTTAAAATTTTAATTTTTTTGATTTCATTTTAAATTTTCAAAAAACCGAACCCTAGTTTTGTTAAACTATGTTGTCTCATGTTTAGTAAAGAGAAAACCTAATCTTTTCCGTCATTTTGCTTTCGTTCTTCATGCTGTCGTTCTCCTCTCACCTCACCCCTCTCTCATCTCTCTGCTTCTTCGCTCTGCCAAGTCAACCTCACCCTGCACTTCTCTGCTTCTTCATGTTGCCTCATCCTTCACATCTCTCCTTGCATGGTGCAAGTCGCACCTGTCTCATCGCACATCTCTGTCAAGCTAACCATCGCGAGTTGCACGTCTCTGCCAAACCAACCACAGCGAATCGCACCTCTCTCATCGCAGCAGGCTTAGGGTAGCATTTTCTATGTCTGAACGTCAGTAGAGCTAATAGGTAATAGATTTCCTTCCATCTGTATCACTATAGATCTGATCTGAACTTCAAATCTGATCCCCATTTACCTTCAGATGTAAGAAAAATTATGTAATTAATGGGCTTGGGGTAGCATTTTCTAGATCTGAAGGTTCAATTTCTTAGTCCAAGGTTCTTTTCAACTTCTTTATTTCCTGTCTAATCGGAATATTTGAATTCTGTATGTGTAATCCGAATATTTCATTTTCCAGAATAAGAATTTTCCACTTAAGTACAAATGGATGCACCTGAATTTTGTATGTGTAATCAGAATATTGCTTTTTGGTTGTGCTTAAATATTTGAATGCTTCTTGATCTGCGAAAAATGCTGCGAAGAAAGAGCCTACTGAATAAAACTGGATTATGAACTAATATAATGTCTTCATTGTTAGTAAGAATTTTTAATCGTATTTAAAGGTGAACTTGGAGCCTGTTGGGTTGACAATTCTGTTTAGAGCTTAATTGTTAGTAAGCTCCTAGGCATTTTGCCTTGTATCATATATATTGGATTGACAATTTTGAACCTAACTGGGGCCTTTAAGCAATCCAAACTGAAAAACCAAACCGAACTAAGTCGAATATTTTAATTTAATTCAATTCGATATTATATATTATTTGGTTCGATTTAAAAATATATATAATTTAATAATTCGATTTGAATCAATTCTAATTGATTCAATTTGAACCAAATGCCCACTTTAATCAGCTAGCTAACTTATTTATGCATGAACTTGGTTGGAGACAGAGGAGAAGAAACAGCCTCAATCCTTCCTACCCATTAAAATTCCAAAATCTAAGCCATTTTAGCTTCTGGAATTCGTCCAATCTATACCCTTTCCATTTGTTTTTTTCTTCGGATATTAACAATAAGTAGAAAATGTTACAAAAATTTATTTTCGATCCAACTTTTATGGGGAATACAGAAACAACTATCAAGGGCTTTCTTAGCTAATCTGTGACTGTTAAACTAGAAGAAAGAAGAGATGAGCAGCGTCAAAATAATACTCCAAAAATCACTTCAGTATAGCCTTTTCCTTTTGCCAAGTGAGATCTCTTCCCTCCCCCACCCCACACTTCTTGAGGAAATCAACCAATGATACACTAGCACTAAGAACAGGAGAATCCAACTGAAAGAGATCAATGATCGACATAGAAATACCATGCTTCCCTCACATGTGGGAATTGGAGCAATAACAAGAATCATATGGAGAGGAATGGGACACAAACATACAGAGCAAAGCAAATAAGGCCAATGCCAAGGGCAAAGCAACAACCCAACCAACATCCTTCCAACTCAAATCCAAACCCCTTTTCGTTGCTTCATTAAGTTTGTAATCACACTTCCAAAAATCTATTTTATGTACACTTTCACATCACATAACCTTAAAAAACCCCCAATTAACTCAAGATTAAAACTAAAATTAATTTAACCAAAAAAAAAAAAAGGAACCAGAAACATTCCCCATCTTTACCCCCTCATAAGCATTGGCGATGCATACTTACAAACTTTACACAATCAGAAATTAGAAGACTTAGGGCCATGCCCATTCTTTCCTCCTCCAACTAGGAACCGACTCCGGCTGACTCCACCCGATTCCACCACCCCTTCCCAATCACTCTCCTCATCCTCCTCATCTCTCCCTCTCATCATCTGCAATATTTTCTTCGCTTTCTCTTTAGCTCTCCCGCTTCCTCTCTCCTCTACCTCCTTCAACACCTCCACCACCCTCGCTTCTTTCGCCAACCCTTTAAACCTCAAGCTCCCATGACTCAGTGCAAACAACGCCGCCACGCAATTCTCCCGAGTCGCCTCTGAGTCCACCCTTCCACTTCCCTCCCTCAACACTTCAACTAATATCCCTACCGCATTCCCATCCAACATCGCCGACCTCCCCTCATTACACGCCGCCAAATTGCATAAAATCAGCAGCAACCGACTCCTCAATCCCCCCGTTTTAACCATACTAAGCAAGGTAGCCACCGCGCCCAGTTTCACCAGCTTGACTCGGTTACTCTGTATCAACGTCAAATGATACAAAGCCAAAGCCGAGTCGTGACCCGTCCCCTCACTCTCCGACCTCAGCGCGTGCATCAACGGCTGTAACGCGCCCAATACCCCAATCGCCATTTTATTCTCATCGTCCAAAGATAAGCTGAAAAGCGCACCTGCTGCGTGCTCCTGAGGTTCACTGGCTCCCGCTTTCAAAACATCAATCAACAGAGGAACGAATCCGGACCGTACAATCTTAACTTTGTTAGCTTTCTCCAGCGAGAGGTTGACAAGCGCGGCAATAGCGTTGGTCTGCACGACGCCGTATTTTGAGCAGATTAAAGAGCGGAGTGCCGTCAGCAATCGCGGAGTGGATAGAGGGATTCTGGTTTCCTCTCTTGATCTGGTTAATTTCCTTAAGGCAATCACCGCTTCTTCTTGGTCGTGCACTTCTCGGCTTTTAAGCTTACTAATAATCTCTTCCTCCTCGGGAATTGTAGGATTAGGGTTTTGCGCTAGGTTTAGGGATTCCGTTTCGGTGATTTCAGATGAGGAGTTAGATGACGACGACATGTAGCATGCTGGCCGCGTCGCAAGGGGAAGTGGCGTGAACGGGCTAGAGGCGGCCGAGGCGTTGTTGTTGACGATGACGGATTCCTCTGATGAGCTCGAGTAGAAGTGGTTAACCGGGTGAGTCAACTCGGTCGCCGCGTGGGAGAACAGAACCGGAGGGTTCTCTGCCACGGCCTTGAGGAGCTCTCTCTCCGAGACGCGAATCTCCGGGGTGGAGGTTCTGGATTCAGCCATTTTCTTACGGACAATTTTCTCGACGGCGGTGTATTCCGGTTGTTGAGGGCGGGCGGCGCCGGAATCGTCGCACCAGCTGAGGATAGTCGTTTTGATGGCTAAATTAGGGATTATGGTAGTGAAATCAGGGACGGAGGACGAGTGGTTGTCGTCGAGGGTGGGGACGAAGCCGAGGTCGCGGCATACTTGGACGGAGACACGCTCGAAGGTCTGGCCGGAGGAAACAACGACCGGGTCAGACATTAAGGATCCGGAAACGGGGCAGAGGAAGTGTTTTGGAGGATGGGTTGGCTTTGGATTGGAGGTTGAACGATGGTAGAAGGAGATTTTCCACCTGTGTTTGCCGTTTCCACCCATAGATTACAGTAAGTAACAAAATAAAGGCTAAAGATGGTTTTTTTTTGAGTTAATGGTCTGGACTTATATTATGGCTTGTTTATTTGTGGTGAAGAAGAGGAAGACTGGTTCTGGTGAATTGGGGGAAAAGCTGGATAAATTTGACTTATTATTATTATTATTTTTTTTAGGGAAGTTGAAGAATGAGAACTGGATAACGGGAAGGCAACTGGCTTTGTTTACTCAGCTCAGCTAAGCAGATAAGTCTGCTACTTTTCCTCATGGTATACATTAAACCTTAATTGAGTATCTATTTACAGAACTGACCTTCTCGCTGTACTTTTTTCTGTTTTTAATTATTGTTTTGGTTCACGAAATTGACTAGTCACTCCCAATCATAGATGCCACAAAGTTCAGTTTCTCTTTTTTGTTTTCTGATATGCATCACGCAAAATTTTGATATTTACCTTATGTTTGAAAAATTATTGAAGGAAAAAGAAAATAAGAAATAAAAATAAATTTTTTAATTTATTTTCTCTCTTTTATGGAATAAAAAATAAATAATAAAAAAAATTTTAATTTTTTTCATTTATTTTACCCCTTGTATTTGTACAAAGAAATACATTTTTTTTACCTCCTTATATTTAGATAAAGAATATTTTTCCTCTTTCAATATATAAAGATAAAAATGTAAATTCATTATAATTTCTTTTAATTCTTATATTTTCTCTCTATTATAGAGGAAAAATAGAGAGATTAAAATAAAAATTATTTTATTTTCTTCTTTATTTTCCTTTTATTTCAAAATAATGAAAAAATGTAATTTTTTTAATTGTTTATCCTTATTTTCTTTTATTTCTTATTTACCTCTTTCCAAACAATTGATTAGTATCATTAGGAATAGTGTTATGTGATTATGAGGTTAAAATCATGAATGACCACGTCAAGAGACATTTGATAATCTTTGCTTGGAGTAACACTTAAGATTAATCAATGAGTTTCTAGTCCATTTCATTTTATCACTAATTATAGTGTTTTAAGATATAAAATGTTTTTCTTTTCTATATTATCTCTTTAATTGAAGTGCTGAAGGAAGTTGTAGTGGGCGGATAGATTAGAGAATGTGAGCAAAGTGAGATTGTGGGGCCATAGAAAAAAAGCAAAAGAAAAAAAATTATGCTTTTGGGTCTGTATTTTATTTTTTTTTCCCCTTATGATATACAAGTTTTTGAGTGTTTGGTTAACTCATACATAACTTGTCTTTTTCTTAATTGCAACTTAATTGTGTTGTCATGTATTTGGATTGACTAACAAAGCCTTTAAAGTTGCATTGGTGAATCTTATCAAAGCACTAAACAAACAAAAATATGTAAGTAGCCAAGGCATATATCAGAAGGGATGTATAAAAACTTAGATGATGTTTCTGAAAATTAAGAGTTGAATTTAATTAATTAATTTAATAATTATTAAATAGTTTTAAATGATTTTTATTTTTAAAAAAGAGTTTGTTGAGTTATTAAGAATATATAAGTCATATTGATAAAAATATGTTGATACTGTTAGTTGAACTATTAAGTGATAATGTTAAATTAAAAAATTTAATTTATTATTTTAAGAGAATTTTAATTAAACTGAACTTTTTAGTAATTGACAAATAAAATTATCAAACAAATTTTAAAAAATAAGTGCTTCAAATTTTAATTTTAAGTGTTGAATTGTATTATCAATTAGTCTATTAGTAAAAATATCAATGCATAAGTATTGTTTGGTAACTTTATCCTGTTTCTAATTTATCATTTATCATTCTTTATATTTTCTATCACTAATAAATTGAAAATCATTATGATTTTTAAATTTGAACAAGTTATAGGAAACAACGGTAAAAATAATCTCTTTTTATCTTTCATAAAAAAATAATTTTAAAAGATATATATTTGACAATAATTTAAATTTTAAGCTTTAATAATGAAATTTGAAACTTAAAATCGAAATTCAAAACTAAATAAGAGGTTAAAAATTTGAATATAATTATGTTTTTATTTTTAAATATTTTTTAAATAATATTTTTATTTTGAATATTTTTAATTTTTAAATGTTAATTCAAATAAGAACATTGGCTTTCTTCATGTCTTCTTTAAAAAAATTAAAATATAAAAAGATTTAATTTTTAATTTTTAATTAGATGCACTTTACTGTTAGCTCGTACTTATAATACATTTCTCAATTCCTAGTTGTCTTATAGACGCAGGGAATAATAAATAGGGCGGAAGTTCGTTTTCGATGATTGCTGATTCTTGCCCTACAAAGCTTAAATAAGTATTGCTTTCCTTTTGGCCTTTGAATTGTCTTCACTGCAGTTTGTTACAAGTTAGAAGTAAAATATATAACTAATATTTAAAAGTTTAAAATATCCAAAAATAATATAATAAAAAAATATTTTTAACATTTTAATACTAGAAAAATAATGTAGAGAGGAAAGAAAATAAAAAGAGAAAATAATTTTATTTTTCTTTATTTATTTTATTTCTCATGTTTGGATAAAAGAGAGATAAAGGAAAATAGTTTTATTTTCCCTTTTTTGAGAAGCAAAATATGGAAGAAAATGGAAATATTATTTTATATATTTCTTTTTTTACCATTTATTTAAGATAACAAAGTTATTAAAATAAATTAGAGAAAATAAAAAAAATTATAGGTATAATTGTAATTTTATAAAAATTCATTTAATTTTTCATATTTTCTCCCTATTTTGAAGAGAAAATAAAGGAAGTAAAATAATATTTATTTTTCTTTCTTTTTCAAACAAGAGAAAATATTTTTTTTTTCCTTATTTTCCACTTTTATTTTACGTCTCCCTTTATTTGTCTTCCTCTCAAACACAGGGTGGATATTAAATAAAAGAGTATAATTTTAAATTTTCTATAAAATAATATAATTTAAACTTAACCTAATTTAATTCCATTTATCAATTTTATCGATTTTGATTAATTTTGTAATAATTTCAATTTAATCTAATTTTTTTTAACAGAAAGGCTTATATTAAACAAAAAAGAGTATAAGATTATGGAATCTAGAGAAATTGCCTGATTAGAAAAACCTTTCTCCAGGAAAAGTTGATGTGATCAATTTAATCTATAATTGATCAAAGTTATTAATTTTTTTTTAATAATTTTATCAGTCCAATTGAATTCTAAAAATACTAAAAATGTTTTCTAAATATTTTTAGTATTTTAAGTTTTATTTTCTTAAAAAAGAAAAAAAATGATTCCTATTTTTTTAATTTTTCTATTAACTACATATTCTTGTTTAGTAGTGTGTAAATGATGTCTCCACCCAATGTGGGCTATGTTTATGCATCTTATATCACCATATTGCGTTTAATAACCCTCACCACTCGAGTATTGTTATTAGCATTCAAACCTCATCTTTTTTTTTGTTTAAAAAAAAATATTTTAATATAACGAAATAAAGTGGGTGGTTGTTGTATGAAAGGAAAATGCATTAACTGTGAAATATACGTATTCTTTCCATGTAGATTTCTAGAACTGTACCCTTTTTTTTTTTTTTTTTTTTTTGAACAAGAGAATCCACCTTTGTTAAAACTATAACTGTACCTTAATTGAACATTCTGTGGAAGACCAAGAAATTTACTTTTGAATCTGCAGAATATTAGTATTAGGCATCATTTCACATTTGTCAACTCTTGAGTTCATCCAGTGAAGCAGTAACCCACCAAACAAATTCTTTTCTAAGCTTCCTTACATATGCACATTAGACTTATAATTTCTTTTTTATTTTAATTTATCTGATATTTAAAAATTATTTTACTCTTATTCTTTATGAGACAAAGAATTCGTAAAGTGATATTTTGAATATTTAATAAAAAAATAATCTAGTTACATAAAATTATTATTTCTTATGATTGAGAATATTTAATAATTGTTTTAAATAACGAAAAAAAAAAGTAGTTAAAAGTAATAATTACAGGTCTTTTAACAACTACATCATGTGATTCATTCAAAAACAAAACGACCACAGCATGTGACCGAGATCATAATTCATCATAATTTGTGAGAATGTTTTAGGTGTTAAGCCTCCTCTTTTTTTTTTTTTTTCTTTTTTTTTGTTGGAGAAAAGTCAAGGCTTGTCATTGAATCATTTATAATAATCAAAATCATACATATTCAACTTATGTTTTTGATATCTCCAGAACATTTTTATAATTGATAAAAATATAAAATTATAAAAATTATAATAAAATAAAAATGATAATTTTAGAAATATATATATATATATATAATTGTTAATTACATTGAGAATTTTGTATTTATATTATAGATTTTAACAGTAATTTTTTTATATAAATCTCATACAATTATTTATAACTAAAAATTCTTTATATTACTCTGAAAACAAGTTTTAACAAACTGTTACTATAAACTCCTTATAAATTATTTATAAATATATATAAATTAAGTGGATAGTTTTAACAAATTTTTACTATATTCATAAAAAATAATAGAATAATTTTGCTTTTGCATAAACAATTTTTACATGTCATATTAAATGATTTTCCTATTATAAAAATTTAAAAATAGAATAAAAACCAATTGGCATTAATTTGATTTAATAAAAATCAATTGGTATTAATTTGATTTCAAAAAATTGAAACCAAATTAATGATAAAAGTGAAATTGTTTAAGAGTAGATATTAAGGTTCAATCCTCACTAATATGACATCTTACTTTTTAATATTTAAAAAAAAAATTCAAAGATTAAAAATCAAAATTAAAAGGATGTAAATTAATGCTGTAATTTAAAAGTTAGAGTATAAAAAATGTGGATACCATGATTTAAATCTTATCACTTTTTTTTAGTAAAAGATTTCAATAATTGAAACAATATTATCATATATTTTGTAAGATAAAACAAATAATTAAAAAATGTTAGATAAAATTCACTTAATTAACATCTCTTTTCTTAAATCGAATATCAAAATATATACAAAAAGATTTATATCTTATCAATTTTTTAAAATAAAACAAATGATTAAAAAAAAAATGGAAGATCACATTCAGTTAACAACCCTTTCTGAAATATTTACAATCATACAAAATGATTTACTGTTGTGGCCTACTAGTTGACCAAATCAATCTATGTCTGGATTTGAGGAATGGCAATAAATAATAGATGACATTAGCACAAACTGTTTTGTTAATTTAAGATCCCAAACAAACCCTTCAAAAGGTTATATTCCTAATGCTTTTCCCCTTACTTGTAGATTTAATTAAATTAAAAGATAAATTACTTTATTTTGTGCATGGATATATAAAGTGAATTTGTCTTTTCTACCCAAAATCAATCAATCCTCTTATATTTCACATGTATCGCATATGATATGCCAAGTTAGCTTGTAACAAACTGAAGTTGTCTTGCAGCAGATACTCACTTATGATTGAAAAGCCTTCCTGGCTACCCAACCAGCATTGCTTTTATATATATATATATATATATATGTGTGTGTGTGTTATCTTGATTTGCATTAAAAAAAAAAGAAAAGTCACGAACGTGTTTGACATTAATCTCTAAACGTTTAACTTCTTTCAAAATTAATCTTTAAGTATACAACTCATAGTGACAAATTTAAGATAAAATAATTATATATTTTATAACAGATTATCATATATAATCAGATTTAAATATTTAAAATTTATTAATTATATCTTTAATTTTTTTAGAATAATTATATTTTTGTTCATAGGAAAACATTGTGATAATGAATTGATATAACAAATTTATAAATTTATTCTTTTACTTAATATATGAAATAAAAATTTTGTATTTATCAGATTAAGTGATTTTTTAAAATTAAGTGCTTAATAAAAAATATTATCTAACACATTTAAAATATTAAGAACTAAAAAAATTATTATTGAATAAAGTTTTAAAAAATAAATATTTAATATTTAATTTTAAGTGATTAATATAATTATGAAACAATTCCTGGCGAACAAATTTTTTTTGCTGGAAAGGTTAATAATTTTTTCTAAAAAAGGAAAAAAAATCAAATTATCACATCATACACACTTTAGGATGTGCAAAGGTCACAATTGGGCTTGAGAGTGCAGACAGAGGAGTTCCTTGCAGACACTTCTACTGCTCGATTGCTCGCCGCAAATTATACCATAAACCTGATTTGATTTCATGTTGTTTTATATATTTAAATCTGTATCTACATTAGTATTATTGAAATATATATACATTATTAATAAATTATATATATATATATATATATTAAAATATATTATTTGTACCTGCATATATATTTAAGTTTATGATGCAATATGGATTCATGATATAAGAATTGATTTTTCACCTGTGGTTTTCATAAAATCAATCCCGAATCTGAAGGTCCACTTAGCCCAAATAGGATTTGCAAAACGGGCTCTTGTTTGGCTTTCCCTTTACCCACTAAGTAAACCACAACGTTCTTGCATGCTTAGGGTAAAGGAATCCTTTGCTTCACCTTTTCTTTTCTTTTCTTTTTTTATTAAATTTATTTCAGGGGAAAGGCAAATATATATTAGTCGTGAATATTATAGCATGAAAAGTTGAAATAAATTATTTACAGGAAAAAATTGAGAATTTAAATCTTTTATTCTGGACGGTAGAAATATGATGTTGATTTTTAAACTTAATAATAGCGAACGTGCCATATGGAACAAAAAAATTAAAATGAATATTTCATGAATCAATTATTTGAGGTATTCCCTTAAAAAAAAATTTGAGGTAAATATAAAAAAATATTTCATGAGTAAATAATCCAAATTACAATAGATATATATATATATCTATGTATTATCATAAGATGGAGGGTAGGTATTCAGTCAAAGTCGAAGGATGGCAATCCAACTGAAGCAGCCTTTAAGTAAAGAGTACGAATAGTAGATCGCATGATAGCTTCTTCATCACATGCACCGAGGGCGCAGGAGGACCCGTATATTCTTCAGAAGCAAATCTGGGACTGGAATCTCCAGGGGGCACATTTCTGCAAAACGTCTCGACTTTCTTGGAATGCTTTGTCCCTTATTCTCGATTGCGCAATTCTCTGATATAGCACTTGATGAATTGTGGGCACTTACAGCTGTCAAATATGTCTTGTTTAGTTGATCTTGAGATGAGTCTATGGCGGGTTTAAGTTATTATCATTAGTATTTAATATTTTATTGTTTAATTGATAATATGTAGATTTTTTAAAATATATTTAAAATTTAAATGATTTAGATTAAATTCGCAGAAAGACTAAAAAAATCAAATAGTAATAATTCATTATAGAGTAAAGTGTGGATTGACTCCGTTAAATACTCTTTTAATTTGATCTATTTTTTTAAAATTCAGTTATTTAGTTTGATTTAAATTTTTTTTTTCAACTTGTTAGTTAATATCTAATGGTCTATTTTTTAAAAAAATAATACGAATATTAAAAGAAATGGAAAACAACATTTATCTGTGCAAACTGAAGATGGAAAATCCCTTATCGCCCATATGAGCAGATAGGAGTGGCTTTAGGTTTTGATTAAATTTAAAGTCCAACCTCATAATTTTACAAATAAGTATAGAATTATGAAAAGGACGCTAATATATGTAGCAATAAGTTATACCTCCAGCGTTGTAGTGATATTATTTTTTAAAATAAGTTTGACTTTTTCTTTTCTCAAAAAAAAAAAAAAAAAGGTTTGACTTTCTAAATTCAGCACATAATTTTTATTTGATGATCACTTTTTATATTTATATGATTAATTTTCTATATATATGTATATCCAAACATAGCCTAAAATTTATATTACAGTATATATAATTTTTAGCTATATCTATTATTTTTCTTATAGAACAGAGGATTGTCAAATAGCTCAAATTGATCGAGACCACGAGAGATATTATTTTACTTCTGTTGATTTGTTCAATATAAATTGATAAAAAAAAAAAAAACACATTATATCATTCTCTAATAAAACTATTTAAATAAAATTTTAAATTTCAAATATTATCCTCTTTCTTCATTTAGTAAAATATTTATTAATAACATACATGTATTGAGTAAAGTAATTTTATCTCTAACTGCATTAAAAACAAACAAAAATTAATTCTTTATTCCCTTTTATTTATTTACTTAAAAAAAAAAGAAATAAAATCACCATAACTAAACTAATTAAGTCCAACCCATGAGATGAAGGCCCAAAAAAGAGTCAAGCTCATATATGGAAGTCCAGTGCGGGTATTTTTTAAAATTATTTAATATTTTAAGTGTATTTGATAATATTTTTATATTAGGCACTTAATTTGATAAGTGAAAGATTTTTACTTAATGGATTAAATAATAAAAAATTTTACTATTTTGATATATTCATTTATTATTATAATCTTTTCCAATTGACAAGGATATAATTAATAAATATTTTAAATTAAATTATATAATAATTTATTATAAAATATATAATTATCTTATTTTAAATTTACCTTTTAGATTTTTTTTTTAAATTTGATATTTATTTAATAATTATTCAGCTCTTAAATTTTTTAATATTAAAATTATTTAACTTTTAAATTCAATATTAAAATTATTCAACACTTAATTTTCAAATTTATCAAATAACATCTTAATAAAAAAGTACATAAATGTGGGGTATTTAGTTGTCAAAGCACATTATATATATAGTGGAAAACTACATAGTTAATGGAATTTTATATATATGTATATATAGAAGTACTGAAAGAGGATAATGAACTGTCAAAAAGCGCGTTAGACGATGAAATACTATATATAGTTAACGGATCTAGAATTTTGTCCTAGCGACAGAGTCTCTTACCAACATAACCATAAGCTATAAGATTTGGTTGTGTACTAATTACTGATTATACACTATCAATAATTTAGAAGAATTCAATACAATTTGAAAAAGAAAAAAAAAAAAAAGGAAAGATCAAATTATATGATTGTAATCAATTTTTTTTCTTTTTGTAGAAATATTCAAAAATCATATGTAATGATGCTCTATATGGTAAACATGTAGGATAATTGTTTGTCTTATCATATTATTACTTTTTCTTTGTAATTTCAAATTAAAACACGTAAAAAAAAAATTGCAATTCCTTGTCATTTAATATGTCATTCTTTCACAATTTGGATTGAAGAGTTCAAGTCCTTTACGAACAATAAAAATAATAATTTAAATTATTAACATAAAAAAATTTTACCCTTATATATATATAATATCAGCTATTTTTTTTGTATTCACTGGAGCCTGTTGTATTTAGAATATTTGTTGCCTTGATTAACTATTTTAACTTAAATTGTTGTTTCTAATTAAACTGTCTTCATTAGTTAGCAATTTTGCTCTCCATGTTGATCGCAAATTTTCTTATTCATATTAGTTCAATGATTATGAGTTTATTATTTTATTCGAAATTGTGAGTACTTCAATTCAAAAAATAAAATAAAATCATATCTATGTCTAACAAAATAAAGGACAATTCATTGTCAATTTGGTTGTATTTAAATAGTTTAATTAGCACCTCATACTCCTTAAATGGGTATTATTTTCTTTTTCTTTTTTTCCCTTCTGATTTTTCATTTTGCAGCTATAAAACTTCAATTATTCATAAATACAAAATTTCAAAACTAAGTAATCCTAATCGGTTTGGTGTAATATACAAAGTGTAAGTTAATAAATCCCTTATATCCAATGTTATTAAATTCTTTAAGGGGGCGAAAATGAGATAAACTTTTTTTTCTCTTTAAATAAGGGTATCATAATCACAAAATTAAACAAAAATTAACAATAAATATTTTACTTCTATAGGGGCGGGCACTGTTTGGTGGAAATAAAAAAATCGACCAAACCAAATCAGTGTGATTGGTTTAATTCAATTTAAATATAAGTTTGATTTGGTTTGATTTTTTAAAATTTTGATTGATTCAGTTTGCTTCATTTTTTAGGTTAAAAAAATTCGATTGAACTTAATCAAATTGAATTTATTTAAAATTAAATCATAATAACTTGAACTTATATTAAATCAAAATAAAATAATTGAATTTTATTTAAAATTCATTATTTACATTAATATAGGAGTTATTATTTATATTAAAGATATTTTAAAAATTATTTTCAAAAAAATTTGATTTAAATCAAACTGAATTATAATTAAATCAAACTAAATCAATTCGATTCAATTCAATTTCTAAATTTATTTAATCTGATTTCATTTATATTTTTAAAAATTGTTTTTTTAGTTTTTATCATGTCAGTTCAATTCAATTTGAATAGAATGTTCATCCTATCTTATTCAGCTCACTTTGAGTAATAATTTTAAAATATTTCACAAAAACTAACAATAAAGGCTTTGACTCTCATTTATACAAAACAAAATAATTTCACTTCACAAAAAACTATATGTTTTAATGCAACTAATCTCTTTCTATTATTGATAATTAGAGGCTGAGTGAGTGAGTCCAAATTCATATAGCCTGACAATTATAAAGTTAGAGAAAATTATATTAATACTACTCCCTCCATCCCATAATAAATGTTGTTTAAGGTTTTTACACATATATTAAGCATTGTATTTAATGGATGTTATTACATAAATAAAAAACTATGTTATCCTTAATTAAATTGTACACTCTAAAAAGAAACCATTATTATGAAAGAGAAAAATAGTAGAATTGAAAAATAATTAACGTTCATAAATAATTTTAAAACGTCAAGCATTATAAGAGAAAAATTTTTCCCTAAAACGACATATAATTTGGGATGGAGAAAGCATAAGAAAAAAATTTATTTTTAATCACTTAGTCTTACTTAAAGAGGTTAATTAAATTTAATATATTTTACTTTTTCAAAGTACTCAGATTCCAAATTCTATTATCAGTTATAAAAAAAAAAAAAAAAATTCAAATCATACATGCCACTTTTTTTGACAATAATAGCATCCAGCATGCGCAGGAAAAGGGAAGACATACACATTGTCAAGATGACATGAAAAAAATATGTATAAACCAGGTACAATATAAACCAAAAACCAGCAGCAACTACATATATAAATGTGGCAATTGTTTCTAGCCGGCCTCAAAAAAAGGCAAAAGGAAAGCACGCTGCACAACTTAACCATTCCATTTAGAACAAAACTTCCAAATACTTACGTACTTAGTGAATGTGATCCAACTCTAACCAGTTTGACAATTTGGAGTACCCACAATGCGCGATAACCATTTGAATTATTTTGCCCCTTCCTTTTTCATTTTTCCAAATTTGAAAGCAGGAAAAGACTTTAGGTTCATATGTAGACCAACCATTTTCCGCGTGAAACACTGGCTCTTTAATTAAGTTTAGGTGGACTTTTTTTTTTTCAATTGAAAGTTCAAGGTCATTGGTTGCCTATATGCAGAGAAGAAAGCAATGCTTATAACAAGAATATAAATTAATTAAATAAACTTCTTTGTGTGTGTGTGTGTGTGTTGGTAAGGTTAATGAAAATTGTAAATGACTCCCAAATTTGATCATTAATGGTCTAGTTTTTACTCTTGCCCCAAAAACATGATGATGAAAGAGTCCAAAGGACACACACATATAGAAGCAGACATGAATAATCAATGTGAGGTACTTACACAAAAATATATGTACTTGTTAAACGATTGACACCAAGAAAAGGGTGCATATATAGATACATGTAAATGCATTCTAGTATATGTTCTTAAGTCCAATATATATATATATATATATATATATATATATATATATATATATATAGAGAGAGAGAGAGAGAGAGAGAGAGAGAGATGCAAGTCTAGGGCACATATATATTACAATGCATATACATCATTTGTATTTTGAACACGTCTATAGAACAAGATCAATAACATGTATGTATGGATTTTCTCATGAAGATCTAGTTGATAATATAGTAGAAGAAAGAATAATAATCTTTAGTGCATGGAAATAGCAAACCCTAGTTCATTATCATCATGTTATATATAGATATGTACCAGCAAGCTGGACTTTCCTTTGTGATTCAGAAAGGAATCTTCTTTGACATTATATGATTGCTCATGGTCTCAACAAGAACAGAAAGGAAGAAAGTTCACATGCATGAATCCAATTATTACATAACATGATTATATATATAAGAAGAGCAATAAATTCTTGTTCATTGGACCAAGAGGAAAGACTTACATAGAAACACTATACATGTGTTTATAAGCATTCAACCATGAATATAGAGCGAGAAAGAGTTGTCATGAAAATGATATATTCAAACAGAACAAACATATATATACCCACATAGCATTTTCTGTTTCAAAACAAATAACTAATTAAGTACCACAGAAAGTCTTGAACATATGAAAGCAGACCGACAAGTAAACAAATGATAATATATGTCGATTGAGTGACGATGAGAAGAAAAGAAAGAAAAACCCTTGTAGCTAAAAAGCTTCTAACAGTATTATTATTCTTGTTGTGGACATATATTTGCTTGATCTAGCAAAAGATCGGACCGACACGCTTGATTCCCCGAGAGTCGAAGTTGTTGGATCTTCTGATGAAAAAAGACCTTTAGGTTACTTGAAGAACTGAAACATTAATCCTTTTCTTTTCTTCTTCTTCTTCTTCTTCTTCTTCTTGATCTTCTTCTTGTTGTGGTGCCTTTTCTTGTTTTGGGAAGTGAAGAAGTTGGATATTAATTAAAAAGGAGGAGTGGGTGAGGGGGTAATGATGAAGGTAGTGAATAGGTAAAGGGAAGGGGAAGGAGGAGGAGAAGGAGGAGGGCATGATGATTGCTGTTGGGTGATGATGCGGTTGAAAGGTTGGAGAAAAATCCAAGGTATTGCGTGCCATTTCCTCAGGCCAAGAGAGAGATAGAGATAGAGAATGTCTCTCTGTCTCTCTCTCTCTCTGGGCTAAGAGAATTATCACGAAACCCTTGGCGGTGGTAGCTTTTTCATGCCCCTGCTGCTGCTCTTGTTCTCTACCTAAAGGAAAAAGCACCCCATTTTTTTATCCTTTCGTGGAAAGAGATATTATCAAGTGCTTACCTTTATTTTTTTAAAAAAAAAAATTAGCTCTGATTAGATTTAAATTCACAATATTTCAACTGTGAATATTAATTTTAATATTATTGAATTAAAAATTCATAGATCTACTAATTATTTCTTTCTTTGTTTCAACTCCCAATCAAAAAGCCTCAACATGTCACATTCAACAAATTTGATTTTAATTAAATTTTAGGGGGGTTTAAACTTGCAATTGTATTCAACTCATTCATTGTGACTTTGACATTTAAAGAATCATTTGCTTAATGCGAATCAACCCATAATTAACATAAATATTATAAATGATGATATAGTATGTAATACAATTTTAAATATTTAAATAATTATTTATTAGTATATAATTATTTATCATTTTAAATAATTTTATTTTTATAAAATTATTATAAATAATTAATAAATTATACACATAATTTACAATTTTATACTATAATACCATATCTATTTAAAGTTCACTTAATATAAAACAAATTATAATTTATAAGAGTAATGTGAATGGAATATAGATATCCTTAGAGGCAGGCACACATGAGGAATCGGAGTTACACATTAAAAAAAAAAATTCTTTTTCTTTCTCCAATGTTGGTAGATTTGATGTAAGATTAATAGTTAATTAATTGTGAACAGTTAAAAGGCTGTTTGTGACTGTATATGGAATAGAGGGAGATGCTAATAGTAAGCTTTATTGGGTTTAGGTAAAGATAGAATTTTATGTCAGATAATTTATTCATTCATATTATATATAATATCGAAAAGAATGAGAATGGAATCATAGATAGAACTCAGGACTACTGACAGGCTGTGGTGGGAGAAACGATAGATAGAACATGAGGGTCTGACGATTTGATATTTTTTTTTTGGGTGGTATTTCGAGGGAGGAGGAAGAAGAAGAAAAAAGACGTGGGGTGTCCTCCCTGCAAAAGAAAAGTCTGGTAAATTATATATAGGAAAGCGGATAAAAATGTTTGTTGCTGTTATATATATAGGTAGCCTTTTCCTTTATGCTTTTAGGAGTTTGAAGTTAGAGATTACAGCAAAGCATAAGATTCCCATTTCAGCAATTTTTCTTTTTAAATTTTTGTCATCTCAAAATCTATATGGATCTTAGATTATTTCCTGTTTTGATTAACATGACCTATAATATTATAATAATTTTTACTCTTCATTTTAAAATAAATAATCGAGATTTAATTTTATTATATAATTACTCATTTCTTAAAAATTTAAATCTAATTAATAAAATCTCGACCATCCATTTAAAATGAATTGTGAATATTGTTCTAATATGATAAATCATGTTAATCAAAATATAAAAGAATTTCAATCCAAAATATATTATATGTAAAAATCTTGAAGTATAAGTTTTTTTAAAGAAAATTTGTTATATAGTTTTATATCTTTTTTTTAAAAAATTTATTGACATTAAATTAAAATTTATTCCTTATATTTAAGAAGATCTCCAATTTGAGTTTGAATTGAAATTAAATTAAAAGAAAAATGACTGCATCATGAGTTTACTAGGCTTTCCTATGTTTGTGGCATGCAATCTTTGACCTCTGCCTTGGAGTACAAATAACAGTCAAAGACCTCAACCCTTCAACATAGTTTAATTTTTAATTATAGATACATATTTGTACCTTTTTTTTATTGTTTTCTTTCCAAAATTTGTAATATAAATATCTCCATTTAAAAATATATATAATCATAATCTAACCCATATCACATGTCATCCAATTATATTCTCTTATTACATGTTATTGTACACTAAATTTCTACCATTTAAAACTCTTTGGACCTGGCCTCAATTACCTTCTCCTCTATCTTTATCATATCAGCTACTGGAATGGTTTTTCCTTGGTGAAATAAATTTCACCTTCACTAATTAGTGGTCTTATTATTTGGTCTTACAGATGTCATGATCTTGCAAAAATCTAAAAAGTTGTACCCTAGTTTGAGAATATGTATAGGACATAATATTGCTATCTATCTACTCATCTTAGTGCAAGTTTAAATCACAATTTAAGCCCTTTGCTCCAAATCCATCACTTTATGTTTGACCCTGAAAAAGTATCAATCACATATAATATAAATCAGCCTTTTATTCCACTTTCTTCTTTATATTACTAGTGAAGGCATTAAAGAAAAAAAACCCTTACATTGTTTATGTGGGAGACAAAGTATAGTTTGATGAAAAAGTTAGAAACTCTAGAATAAAGTAAATAGAAAAGAAAAATTTTTCCAGAGATTCAAAAATCGTTTTAGTACCAAACAAAGTCCAAACCCAAAAGATCAAAAGTTCACAGTATTTCATGTCTCCTAGTCTTTATCTATGCATGCTTGCTAGGCCATATGTATATATACTGTCAACCAAATTATTTCCATCTCCAAAATTTGAAATTCTTGCCATTTTCTCATGACATGATGTAGCATGTCCTTAATGTTCCACAAAAAACGCGTCTTTCTTTGTCTAAAAGTAAAGAGTTGTCAAATTATAAGAATCACTCATAATTAAAAATAAAAGAAAAAAATATTATATGATACTAGCAATAATAATAATAATAATTCATCCTTTTGTATGCATATTCCTATGCATAATATCTAGAACCAAATTAATATAAACTGAGCAAATAAGGTTCTGTTTAATTGGACCCACATCTCATGACTTCTGTTTTGTGACTCCCACTAAGGCAGAGGAACAGAAGGTAGTGTCGTGCCTATGGCAAAACAGTAGAAAGTGTTTTTTAATAATGTTTGTTCTTTGTCCTGTGACTCGTTTGGTTCCAAAAAATCTGCTTATCATCATCATTACAAGTTAGAAAGCAGGTTGACACCTTCATTAGTTGGCTCCTATGCAGCATCTTATTCGCCTTTTCTCTTTTCTAATTATTTGTATATAATAAAAGGAATTATTTTTTGGTAAATCATGTGAGTTTGTATACTTTCTTGCAGGTATATATATATATAACTCATATATAATTTACATACTTATGTGGTATATTTATATAAAAGTATTTTTGTGTTTATAAAACTCATATTTATAATTTTTATACTTACGGAAAAGTATTTTTATGTTTTAGTTATGATAAGTGTAATTCATTGAGATACTTTAATTTTTTTGTTAATTTAATTATATATATATATATATATATATATATATATATATATATATATATATA